>JAVJIF010010895.1:0-180296 GCA_038442645.1 Agave tequilana | reverse complement strand
AAACTTGGAGTCATGTATATTTGTTAAGTCATGAGAAAAACTTAGAAACAAAAACTTTAACTTGAAAACTTTATTAAAAATGTGTGTGTGTATCCTAGAGCCAATTTCAAAACTCAAACTTTAACAACCTATTTCTTACATTGGTTCTAAGTACTACAAGTGCTTCAAGAGGGCTTTCCACTATATGATCTTCATAACTTGATTCTTGAGCCCAATTTGAGTTGACTTGAGTCCAAATACTCTCCTTTAGGGAAGAACCCTTCTAGTTGAGTTAGAACCCTGAAACACACTTAAACAACAAACATTATTAGTACAAATAACTAATATGTTTTGTAATCATCAAAACACACTAAACACGGGTGATTGTAACCTTGGGCCAACATTCTCCCCCTTTTTGATGATGACAAAACATATATGTTATTTAAACAAAAATGGAAGAAGAGCTTGGAAAGCTCCCCCTCAAATAATGCTATGTATCAAGAATGGCTATGAGAAGCTAAATACATAAGGCATTGAAACACATAGTTTTTTTGTCAAAAACTAAAACTCAAAATACACCATAAACAAACAAAACTCTTTTTCTAGTTCTCCATGAACAAACAAAAGCTTACTATTTCTCCCCCTTTTTGTCATACATCAAAAAGGGTTAAACAAAGCAAATAAAATATTAAAGAAAAATTTATCTTTTAAGAATCCATATTGCAAACATTCAACTCACCACAAATAAATGAAAATCTAGCATAATCTAGAGTTTAGTAAAAATATCGGCAAGTTGAAATCGGTAGAAACATAATCAATATCAATATCACCTTCTCATAATGATCTCTAAGAAAGTGATACCTAATGTCAATGTGTTTGGTTTTACTATGTTGATTTGCATTCTTTGTCATGTGAATAGTAACTAGTATTATCACAAAATATTTTAATATGATCAAAATGCAAATCATAGTCAAGGAGAGTATGTTTCATCCAAAGAACTTGTGCACAACAAGCTCCGGCTGCAACATACTCCGCCTCGGCGGTTGATAGGGCTACCGAATTTTGCTTTTTGAAGACTAAGATACAAGACAATTACTTAGGAATTGACATGTTACACTTGTGCTCTTCCTATTACCCTACAACCCGCATAGTCGGCATCTAAAACTCTTCATTTCAAATAATTCGGTTTTCGGATACCACAAACCCATTTCAATTGTGCCCTTAAGGTATTTATAATGCGTTTTACCGCTACTAAATGAGACTCCTTAGGACATGATTCAAAACGAGCACAAAGACATACACAAAACATAATATCCGGCCTACTAGCCGTCAAATACAATAAACTACCTATCATGCTACGATAAAGCTTAATGTATACACTTTTACCTTGTTCATCCTTGTCAAGCTTGGTAGTTGTTGCCATGGGAGTTTTGCTCACTCTAGAGCCTTCAAGTCCGAATCTCTTGATGAGTTCCTTTGTGTACTTGGCTTGATTATGAAGATCCCATCCTTCCTTTGCTTGATTTGGAGTCCAAGGAAATAGTTGAGTTCCCCCATCATAGACATTTCAAATTCATCCTTCATGCATGATTCAAAAGCTTGGCAAAGAGATTCATTAGTAGAACCAAAAATAATATCATCTACATAAATTTGCACAATAAGAATATCATTTTCCCACATGTTTTGTAAACAAAGTTGTGTCAATTTTACCTTTCTTAAAACCATTTGAAATTAAAAATGAGGAAAGTCTTTCATACCAAGCCCTAGGGGCTTGTTTTAAACCATAAGAGCTTTATCTAATTTAAACACAAAATCCGGATGTGTAGGATCAACAAACCCGGGGGGTTGTTCAACATACACCTCCTCTTCAATAAAACCATTTAGAAAAGCACTTTTAACATCCATTTGAAATAATTTAAAATCTTTATATGAGGCAAATGTTAGTGTCATCCGTATAGCTTCAAGCCGTGCTACGGTGCTGGTTTTCATCAAAATCGATACCTTCGATTTGAGTGTAACCTTGAGCAACTAACTAGCTTTATTCCTAACAACGTTACCCGATTCATCCAACTTGTTATTAAAGATCCACTTAGTACCAATTGTTGGTCTATCGTGGGGCCTAGGAACAAGGTGCCAAACTTGGTGCGCTCAAATTGATTGAGTTCCTCTTGCATGGCTAGCACCAATATGAATCGGCCTCGGCTTCGAGGACGTTCTTGGGTTCAACATGAGAAATAAATGCATAGTGTCCACAAAAATCATGAAGTTTAGAGCGAGTGGTTACCCCTTTAGATACTTCACCTATGACGAGGTCCTTGGATGATGAGGATTGTATCTCCAATCCTTTGGAAGTTGTTGAGTAGGCTCCACTTCAATTGATTGAATCTCATTTCCTTGAGCCTCTTCTACTTTAGCTTCACTTCCTTCATCATCCTTTGGCTTGTCTCCCATAGTAGGTGTATCCTCCAAGGTCACTTTCTCCAAGCCTTCATCCAAAGCATCTATTTCTACAACATTCTTACACAACAAGTTAGATTCTTCAAACTTAACATGTATAGATTCCTCAATAGTCAAAGATGATCTATTGAAGATTCTATAAGCTTTACTAGTATTAGAATAACCCACAAAAATTGCCTCATAAGCTTTAGCATCAAATTTTCCTAAATTATCTTTTGTATTTAAACAAAACATTTGCATCCAAAAACCTTGAAATATGAAACATTTGTTTTTCTAGAAAAGTACATTTCAAAAGAAGTCTTTGAAGTATTTTTACACAAGAAAACACGATTTGATATATAGCATGATGTATTTACGGCCTCGGCCCACAAATAATGTGGTAGACCATATTCACTTAGCATTGTCCTAGCCATCTCTTGTAAAGTTCAATTTTCCGTTCACTACTCCATTTTGTTGTGGAGTTCTAGGACAAGAAGTTCATACTTAATTCCATGTTCTTCACAAAAAGTGGTAAAGGGTAGGTAATGAATTAACCTCCTCTATAACTTCTTATTCTTAAATTGAAACATCTTTTTCTTTTTCAACTCTTTCTTAAAAGATTGGAAATATGAAAAGGCTTGATTTTTGTGTTCAAGAAAGAAAACTCAAGTAAACCGAGAAAAGTCATCAACCAAACAAATGCAAATCTATTCCACTTAAGACTTTTGGTTTGAGTAGGACCAAATAAATCCATATGGATTAACTCCAAAGGACGTGAATGTCATGATATCCTTAATTGATTTGAAAGAAGACTTAGTTTGTTTCCCAAATTGACATGCGTGGCAAACTCGGTCCTTTTTAAAATTCAAACAAGGAATACCTTTCACCCATTTCTTTTGTGTTTAACCTAGATATATGGTCAAAAGAAATGTGGCCTAATCTTCTATGCCACAACCAAGAGTCATCATCGAGGGCTTTTAAACAAGTAATATTGCAAGACATGTTAGACAAGTCAATCATGTACATATTGTTATCACGAAAACCAGAAAATATACATGTATTAGATTGTCTATCAAAAACTCTACAAGCTATGTTATCAAAAACAACATGAAAACCTTTATCACAAAGTTGACTAATACTCAAGAGATATGCTTGAGTCCATCAACTAAAACCATTTTCTATTAAAGGGGATGAACCAAGTTTAACATTACCAATACCGATGATTTTAACCCTTGGCTTCATCTCCGAAGGTGACGGTGCCACCTTCATGGTATCTTGATAGGGTTGCAAAGTTGTTGATGTCCCAAGTCATGTGCCTTGAGCAACCACTATCAAGATACCACAATCCTCTACGTCGTTGGCCTTGGAAGGTAACTATATTATTTAACAAAATTGTTGACTTTGGTACCCAATTTTCTTGGGTCCTTGAAAGTTAGTGCTTCGAACCCAAATATTATGACAAGATGCACTTAGTCTATCATAGCAAAAATTAGCTAAGTGCCCTTTCCGCCCACAATGTGAACATGAGAACACTCTTCCATACATGAATGCATGATGTGTGTGTGAAGTGTGAGCATGTTTTGGAGGTTTGCCACGATGAAAAGGTTGTGTGGTATGAACATGAGCATGAGCATGGTAACACATTTTCTTAGGGCTTATTTCTTAGGAAACATGGCCTCTATCTTCTTCTTATCAAATTCACAATTTTTCAAAACAATTCCTAATGAGTCTATTCTTTCTTTAAGCATGGTAATCTCATTAGAATCAATTAGTGGGGACTTGCCTTTACAAGAAATCTTATATTTGTCAAAATCTTTTTGGGTGGAAACAAGAGTGGAAAGTAATTCATCTTTTTCTTTAGAAAGAGTAAAAACTTGATGATTAAGAGATTCATTTTCCTTTTTCATTTTAAATACTTTTTCTTAAGAAAATCATAGTTATGTGATAATTCTACAAAAGCTTCTCCTAGTTCATCCATGAAAAGTTCATCATTAGGAGAAGTGGAAGGGGTTACCTTGCTTGTGCTTTCATTCTCCATGAAGCACATGTTGGCGGTGTCGATTTCCTCCTCGGATTCGTTCTCGGAATCCCATGTTGCCTTCATTGCTTTCTTCTTGTAGGGCTTCTTTGAGGTGGAGGTGGCTTTACTTTATCCGGGCACTCCGCAACAATGTGTCCCGGTCTTTGGCAATTGAAACAAATATCTTTCTTTCTTCTTTGCCTCCTTGCCATCTCCTTCTTTCTTAGAATTTAGCCTTGTTATAGATCCTCCGGACGTTCTTCACAAGAAGTGAGAGCTCTTCGTCATCTTCTTCTTCATCATCTTCGTCGGAGTGTGATGATTGACTTTTGAAGGCTATTGTTTTCTTCTTGGAAGGAGCCATGTCCTCCCTAACTTTTCTCTCCATCTCATGAGTTTTGAGGTTCCCAATGAGACCAATTAGCTCCATCTCCTCCTTGTCATTGAGTTCCTTCAAGGTGGTTGCTTTTACTTCCCATGAAGGAGGAGAGCCCCGGATGATCTTTCTAACTCTTTGATCGTTGTCGATAGCATCACCTAGAGAAAAAGTCCATTAGTGATCTTTGTAAATCTTGTAACCATATCATCTATGGTTTCATTTCTTTGCATGCAAAAGTTCTCATATTGGGACCGAAGAAGGTCTATTTTAGCCCTCTTCACTTGTGAGGTCCCTTCTTGTGTAACTAGCAAATGTGTCTAAATTTCATATGCGGACTTGCAATGAATAACTCTATCTATGTCATCATCATTAAGGGCTTGAAGTAGTGCATAATGAGCCCTAGCATTGGCATCAAACTCCTTAGTCTCAATTTCGGACCAAGTGGATTCATCACCGGGGGTGCACTAAAGGGTTTGGTCACGGCCTTTGCAACTCGACTACCTAGAGATTGCAAGAAACGGTCATCTTAACTTTTCATATGGAAAAGTTAAGTCCATCAAACTTAGGAGGGGTCTTAATTCCATCGGCCATTTTTACTAAGTGAGAGTGTATGAAGAATGAATGAAGTGATTAGCAAAATTAGGATCTCTCTAAGGTTGTTAAGCCAAGAGCCTAGAGTCCAAGCTCTGATACCAATTGAAAAACACCTAGAGGGGGGGTGAATAGGTGTAATTGCTAATCTAACAATCTTTTAAAACTAAGATGGATGAATGATGCAACGATCTCTCAAACAAGACTAAGAGCTACCCCGTGAGAGGTTCTGAACTCCTTCCTCCCAATTCCCCTTGAATGGGTTAGAGGTGCGCAATGCAACCTTGTTGTATGAGAATTGATCGAACAAGAATGAATAATATGCAATGATGAAATGCACACAAGATATATCACAAGTAACACAAACTAGAGGCAATATCACAAGGAAAGAAAACTAGATCTCAAGCAAGTAATTAAAAGTAATAGAGAGCAAGAGAAATTTAAAGCAAAATGGGCACAAGGCAATCGCAAACACAAGATGTTTGTTTCGAGGTTCGAGCCACCGCTCTACTCCCCGCCTTCACCTCCGGAAGGGCTTCCACTATCCACCGAGGACGATTACAACGGTCTACCGAAGACCCGAGCACCGAGCTCCACCAATTACAATGACCTCTACCGAAGAGGTGTCTCCACAAGAACAAGAAGAGGAACAAGCAACCAAAGTGATCACAACAAGATCACTAAACTTCTTACAAACTCTCACTCTTTTACAACTTCCTTATAGATTGAGTGGAAATATTTGGCTCTAAGAAGTGTAGTGAGAAAACACTCAAGTTGTAGAGATGATTTTTGTTAGAGAACACAACTGAAAACAAGCTCAAGAAAGAGTTGGAGATGAAGAGCTTAAACACTTTTCTTTTCTTTTTTGAAAACTATGAAAACTTGAGGATTTTTCTTGGTATTTGTAAGGACTCTTCTCCTCCTTTTATAGGGAGAGAAATAGGTTAAAAACAATTTATTTTAATCTTATTTGACCAGAAAAAGTTCTCCAAAACCTCAGAAAAGCCTGCTAAAACAGATCAATAAAACAGATTTCAGAATTGCACAAAAGAAAAGAGCTATTGGGCTTTTGCAGGCCTGGCGATCGACCGGGCCGGTCGGCCGCCAGCTCTGCTGGCAAAGAACCGTTGGGCTCTCGGGTCGACCGGTCTGGTCGATCGCCTCTAAGAGAGAAAACACAGTTTTCTTCGGGCGGTCGACCCAGAAAACCCGAGAGCAACTGCTTACAGTCGGTCGACCCGAGCGGTCAGCCGACAGACGTGCACAAACGTGCACGTCCTGATACTGGCGCCGGTCGACCGGGCCGGTCGGGCCGGTCAAGCCTGAAACAAAAAAACAGCAGCAGCAGGACTTGGAATTTTTTTTGTGTTAAGATATTTTGAAGTAAAGAGTATCTAAGTATCATGATGAAAAGGTATACATGATTTAAAAAAAAGATATATGTCTTTGTAAAACTTGAAGTCATGTATATTTGTTAGTCATGAGAAAAACTTAGACAAAAACTTTAACTTGAAAACTTGTATTAAAATGTGTGTGTGTGTATCCTAGAGCCAATTTCCAAAACTCAAACTTTAACAACCTATTTCTTACATTGGTTCTAAGTACTACAAGTGCTTCAAGAGGGCTTTCCACTATATGATCTTCATAACTTGATTCTTGAGCCCAATTTGAGTTGACTTGAGTCCAAAATACTCTCCTTTAGGGAAGACCCTTCTAGTTGAGTTAGAACCCTGAAACACACTTAAACAACAAACATTATTAGTACAAATAACTAATATGTTTTGTAATCATCAAAACACACTAAACACGGGTGATTGTAACCTTGGGCAACATCATCTTTCTTCACGACGTATTTCAGTCACAAATCCTCCAATCTTCCCCTTAACTCAAATACGTCCAAATCTAAGAATAGCCACCATGCTCCATGTGCTGCGTCCATGCACAATTGATAAAAAACTTGACTTCATCTCCATCTCACTGCCTCTTCTCCATAGCTCCCTCATGGGTTTCACAACTTGATTAGGTCAAATAATTTCAGAATCACCCAATGATCTCCTTGATCCACACAGGATCAATGAGAATTTGCTCCCCATAGGAATAACGATCTGGACTTTCTTTTTGCATGCTTAGTCACAATCTCTCTTAGGGGTACAATTGAACATCCGAGATCGAAACCATCTTAGTCTCTGATTGTTCCACAACTGTCGCTTTCGAAGCTGAAGATAACTGCAATCCACCAACTATAACTTTCGAATTTCGCAACATATATACATTGCCGATACGTTCGGCATGAAGCTTCACATGGGCCTTTTTGAAGACTTCTATAAGATCCCCTTCAGAACTGAAACTGAACCCTTCTCCTTGTAAGGCTCCAAGATAGATGAGATTATACCTTGAATCGGGAACATGATGGACGCCTTGAAGAGTAGTGATGCATCTATCATAAAATAAAACTGAATTATTCCTTCGCCAATCACCTTTCTTGTAGCAGAATAGCCCATGAAGACTTCTCCCCCTTGAACCGAAGTGTATGAGGGGAACTTCTTCCTATTGGCACTGATGTGCTTTGAACATTTAGAGTCAATAATCTATCTACTATTATTACCAACTGATCTGTCTATAACAGATAGAATGTTGCACTTATTTTCATCTTCTCAAATCAGTTCAGTGATATTAGCATCTGAATGTTTCTTCTTTAAAGCCAATAATCAGCTCTAATGTCTTATTATTACAATAGTTGCAAGTCACTGAATGTCACTGAACTGATTGGAGAAGATGAAGATAAGTGCAACATAAATACTTACAATTTTATGTGCAATTTCATGGGAAAAGGCCAGGATTTGTGCGGACGGTTCATACATAAATGAACATAGTCAAGAAATTGCACATAAAATTGTAAGTGTTTATGTTACAACATAATTATCATAGTGCTTATTTTTTTTTAAGAGAGCTAAGGAACCAACTTTCAAAAGTTTCACTAAAGATTTTGAAAGTTTACACTAAAGATGTTGAAAACTTGTTGAATGTTCTCCCCTTGGGGTGTTTGGATGCAAGGAAGTGGGCGGAAGTGATTGGTAGTGAAAGTGCATTTTTATCATCATATTTACCATCACATTTTCATATTTATTCATATAATTCTGCACATTTACTAATATTTTGTTATTTAATGTGTGCAGGCCTTGAGTATTGAATTAAATAAAGAATTAAAGCTTAATGAAGCCCAAAAGCCCATATCCAAGCCCAAGTCCAAGCCCAGTTCAAAAGTGCAATTACCAGAAGTCAAAAGTGCAAATACAAATTGTAAAAATTGCAAATACTACAAAGAGGGAAAGGATAGAATTCTATTCTACCCTAAATGCTTGGTGGATGAGGATAAATAAGAGTGCAAGGATGAGATTAGTTTTTGAACGGATTTAGATTTAGGGTAACTTGATTTCTAAGTTATCTCGAAAATCCAAACTGAAGAGTCAGGATGCAGCTTTCAGAAGGAAACTCCCAGATGGACGGACCATAGGAGGCCACGCGCGAAAGCATGTGGCCAAAGATCAGACTATGGCTGCGGAAACGCGGCCAGAGCCGCGTTTCCGCTGCAAAGAAGATGAGATTGCGTACCAAATTTGGTGGCTGGGCTCTATCAGGATTCTATCACCTTCTGCACCTATAAATACCCCTGCAGGCGCAGCAGAGAGGGCATCCAGAGAAGATTAGGGTTTTTCTTTAGCTTGTTCTTAAATTTCTGCACGTTGTAATTTAGTTTTAAGGCTTTGTGGAGAAGAAGGAGCTTGTATTTGGAGACATACTTTCGAATAAAGGTTACTTTCTTTTGCATATTTAATTCTTGTCAATTTTTATTTCTTTTCTCTATGATTAATTGCTTCGGTTTTCATCTGTAATCTCTTGTTTTGTTTCTTCTTCTTTTCTTCTATTTAAAAAAAGAAAATAAAAAACAATATAAAAATAATATAAAAAAAATGATGTCTAACTAATTCTTTGTGTGGTTTGCTGATCTCTTAAGCAACCCTAGGGCAAGTTAGGATTTGAATCGATTGATAACAGTTTTTAGAAACCCTAGGTCTAAAGATTATTTTTCTTGAAGATTAAACTGATGATTAGATCTCTTAATCTAGGTTGCACATTTAAATGACTCCTCATGCCTTCATACTTAAGAACTAGGACAGCCTAAATTTAAGATTAGTCTTTTCTTAAGCTGTACTTAGATGTTAGGATGAAACATTGTTTAGTTTTTGATAATGCAACTTAGTTAGATTCTAGTATCATATTTTCTTGCTTGAATCACTCTTAATAATCTAGGGTAAATCACATTTATCTCAAGATGAAATTCAACATCCAAGACTTGCATGGTGGGTTGTGGTAGTAGATCAGTAAAACCATACCTCTTTATTCATATACACTTCAAATCTAATCCCTTCTTTGTTTTATTCAAAGCATACAGAGGAATCGGCCGAAAAGCTTGCATCGCATCCTTCCCTGAGGATCACGACCCGCTTTGGCCCTTGCTACAGCGGATAGCATTTAGACTAAGAATTCTACAACTCATTCTTCTTATTTACAAATTCTAAAATCTCAATCAAAATTTTGGCGCCGTTGCCGGGGAAGGAACGGCACGATTTTCTCAAACTAATTATTTTTTATTCTTTCTGTTTGCAGATTCAGAAACAGGAAAACAAAGCAGCAGCGAGCACACATAGAACCTCTGTGCCTCTGCCCTCGAAGCAGAGCATCAGAGCCTACTTCAGAGCCGCGGGTCCGCGGCAAAAGCCGCGTTTCCGCGGCCTGAGTAGTTCACTACTCATAAAGTTTTCTGCAGGTTGCTCAGAATTGCAATACTGCTTACTGCTGTGATAAATTTTCTCTGTGATCATTCTGCAACTGCTACGTAATAACATTAAACCCATTTGTTGATAAAAAAAATTAGGACTCTTACATTTAGGGCACGTGTCTATTTTAATTTTTTAATTCTGTTGAAGAGTGCTGGCGACAAGGTACGTCTGCATTGCATATAGATTAGGAAACACTCTTGGTTGTTTACTGCTTTTTGAGTGATTACTTTTCTACCGCTTTACACACGTACACAAAAAATATCTTAAGGGCATAACCCATAAACAAGATAAGGTGGGGATTTCATCACCCTTCCTTGGCCCACAAATCATATCCGTCACACTCACAACCCTAACCTTAAGTAAAATTTGACTAGACGTTGGCCCTAGGTTAACTCGGACTCAATAGGAGATTGACCTAAGGAGGAAAATTATTCGAAATTAACTCTTGTCAAATCGGTGTCTAGGCAGGGGATTGAGGGCCGAAAGCCCGAAGAACGGTGGTTATTTAATTAAGGAACGTCTCTGACGGAAAATCTCCCACCGGTCTTGCCACCTACCTGGCCGATTAGCTTGTGTTTAACGTCGACAATAGCCTCCTAAGGACAGTCTAAAGTTAGGAGTCATCTAGGTCAAGATAACCCTAGAATAGGATTTTTTTTTTGTTTTCTTTTTTGGTTGATTGGGTGAACTTGTTTGCTAATTGTGCATGCCCGCTTGGTCGAGAGACCCACTTACATCCAGGTTAACTAGGACTAGTTCACCACCGCCCGAGCAAAAGCCCGACTCACACATGGCACAACCACCGTCACTCCAAGATAGGTTCTATCCTATTAGAACCTCTCTTCCTTCTTGCATCAAGCTTACTTGTCACGCCCAGCTTCCCAAATACGCGGAAACGGAGTCGCGACGAGAGTCGACGACGTATATACGCGAGGAAAATACCCCACGCATACACGCTAAGCCTAAATTAACCTGAAACGACTTATAAATCTAAACCATGATATCAACAATCACTGCAATAATACATATAAAGGTTACACATGATCTCAAATGAAATAAGGAATAGAATGGAAGCTCAGCATGATGTACAGGAATAACGAATAATAGCAGGAATAAAGAAATGCAAGAATACCAGAATCAAAAGAGAGCGTCCAGTTCCTCGCAAGGTGTACCATCTCATCGAACACCTGCACGATAGAAACAAAACGTCCAATATCTGGACGTGCAAATCCAGGGCCGTCAGAAAGCGACCTGGTGAGTGTGTGTGTAAAGGGAAAGCTCGTGCATAGAAACAATGTGCATAAAGTAATAACAAGAACAACTGCAGATATAAGAAACTAAATAACATGATAACAACTGAATAACACGATATGAATAAGTGTGCAGAAAAAGGCAAGTAAAACAACTGTAACAACAACTGATGTCTAAATGTGTACCCTAACATGTCACTAGTTTTGTATACAATCCGGTCATGGTTATAGTTATATGTCTATCATAGTATACATATGAACAGTCAGGCGATATAGTCAGTCACGATATGCTATAACCAATTTATTAACATTATTTATGTCAGCGAACACCAATTTCCACCTGTAATAGGCGCATCCCATACTACGCTACTACACGTGTCAATCAGGGTCCTAACTTATTGAAATTAGTGGAAGAGACATTGTCCATGCTTTAGGTGCGTTCCGTACATACCCGGAACCACGGCCTAATCACCTGGCGCTGAACCAGGTCCTACCGCTAGGTAGTCAATAACAATAACAATAACAATGACAATGTGTCAATATCAATGACAATATGAACAATACGGGATGTCAGTCATCCCTCGGAACCCTGCAGTGGAACCGTAATGTCGGCTGCGCAACCTGTATCCTAGGTCCACCCAAATACAGACGCTGTCTCCTCCATCAATTTCCCTAATCCCAGTGTAAGTTGTCCATTTACATTATTATTCATTCAATTCAGTTAAATCAGTCAATATCCATATTATCTAGAACACTGGGACGATATGGTGACAGTAACAATAATAGTACAGTAACAGTCAATTAGTAATCGTATACACGGTGAACAATATCAGTACAGTGAACAGTAACAGTAATCGTGTATACGATGAACAATAGAACTGTAACGGGGTTACGGTCAAACAATCATTTCCTAGTAACTTCAATAACATAGATTTATGCAATAATGAATCCAGATACTGTTCAATAGACAGTCTAATCTACAACCGTCAATATCTCACATCCATCTGCACTAAAACACAATAGCAACTAACCTATCAACCAACCGTCTCATAAACTCTGAACACAGAATATGATCACCATCATAATAACTCATCTCTATTAACTGATATAATCAATATCTATACATGAAGCACATGGCATGTCCTCAATATCAACAAGTCAACATACTCCATAATCATAACTGCAGATGAAACATCCTCAAACAACATGTGGTCTAGCATATCTACTCTTGGTACTCAACATCGACAGCATATCATCTAAACAAATCCCAAATGTTCACAACTATAAACCAACTAAGTCAATCTCATCTTAATACAGATCAGGCCCCAATAAAGGAACTTAGATTCTGGATAACCTCTAACTCAAGATCAATCTAAGTCACAACTCAACTAATTCAGTCATATCTGATATGTTCTCAAATTCTCAACTAATAAAGTCAGGTCTAATTACTGATCATCATTCCATGTAAATAACATAAGTCCAGATCAATCCAAAGTCATTAAAACCAACTCACGATTCCAATAGTTACTTGATCAACAAGTATCGATACACATCGAGTAATCAGATACAACAATTGTCATTCCAACATGTATCTATATCAGTACTAGTCCTTTCACTCCATCGGTCTACTCTGATTCCCAAGACTTCACAATTCCCTCTTCTATTAAGATCAGTCATTATATCCCAATACTCGGTATCATAACATATTCATGCATCTAAGTTCTACTAGATCAAGTCATTATCACCACTATCTATCTTTAGAGATCATACATCCATCTATATCCATCTCTTGAAGTCATATTCATCCATCATTAGTCATTACATACTCGAGGGTAAAGTCTACAATCCAATGAAGGAACTATACATAGCAGACAGCTAATAATAGCCGACTAGGAAAAATGAATAGTCGACTAGAAGATGCTTAGTCGACTAATAGGGAGGTCCAAGTCGACTAGCAGGGGGATTGGTCGACCAGGGAAGAAGGCCAAGCGACTGACAGAGAAGCAGTAAGTTACACAGTCCCAGGTCAATATATTAGTCCACTAGGTCTAGGGGTTAGTCGACTACACTAACTGTTAGTCGACTACTAAATATCAAGTCGACCAGCAGGAAAATACAGAGAGTCCAACAATTCCTGGAAGGAGGGTTAGTCGACTATGGGGAAATATACTAGTCGACTAACAGAGCCATTAGTCGACTAATACCTGCTATTAGTCGACTAATCAGGCTCTGTCAGCCACAGAAAGGTCTGGGATACATCTATTCTTCTTCCCATATTCTCTCCAATACCCACATACACTCCAACATACATAGTTCACACCACTATCCAACACTCGCATGGTAAATAAGGGATTCCAACATCAAAGATATCTATGCATAACATATTTCTAAGCATCTAACATGAAACTAAAAGGGATGACGATCGTATCCAAACGTAAAGATCTACACACGCATAATAATATGGCGCATCAAGGGATTCATAAAAACATACACAAGTCATCTACAATTACTCCAATTAAAGAATGAGAGAAAGATAGCGAGAAACACTCACATCGAGGGGCTGTTGGGACGATGCAGTGTCGCCGTTGCGGCTGCCGTATTGGTGCCGTGTGTCGCTGTTTGCGGCTGCTGGTTGCTGAGGAACTCGGCTGGATCTGCTGGTCGCGCAGCCAAGGAGGAAGGGCAGCCAACAGGGGCTGTGCTCGGCCTGGACTGCGCGCCAGGCTGCTGGATCTGCGGCCTGCTGAAGGAGTTCTGGGTGACTGTGGGCTGTTTCCTGCTGCCGCCATGCTGCTGGTCTGGATGCTGGGAGGGGCGTGCTGCTGTGGTTGTCGGCTGGGCTGCGCACAAGGGAAGGAGCAGCCATGGGGGCTCGGCAGGGCTGATCTGCGCTGGATCTAGACAGGCGCAACAGGGGGGTCGGCTGCTGTTGCCGCCGGTGCTGTCGCGCAGGGAAAAAGGGGGCCGGCCTGGCTGATGCGCTGGTGGAGGTGGAGGTGGAGGTGCCGCAGCTGTTGGTGGATGCGCAAGGGCTGGTGAGCAGGCCAGGGAAGAGCCATGGTGCTGCGGCAGGGAGCAGCAAGGGGAGGATTAGATTAGAATGGTTAAGAATTTGGTGGAGATTTTTGAGGGGATTAGTTAGGGTTTAGATATGATAGGATTTGGGTTGTTGAGATAGGTTTCGGGTTGCGGGTATGCTAACGGGTTGAGGGTTTGAGTCCAAATAGATAAATGGGTGTTGGGTTATGGATCTAATGGGTTGAGGGTAATATGATAAAGGGTATAGGCTCACCAATGGGTATTGGATCTATTATGTAATAGGATAAAGGTATAGGATCCAATCCGGGTTAATGGGTCTAATAGGGGTTGGATATTTGGGTTTGCTAATGGAAGAATCAAGGAGTAAGACATGAATGGAAATCAAGGGATGAGGAATGCACCTCTACAAAATAATAATCCAACATTAATAGTAACATTACTTAACCAAATTAATAACCTTAATAATACCAACAACATTACAAGAATATAATAATAAATAATTAACAGTAACAGTAGCAACACTAATAATATTAATAATAATCACTGGCAAGAAAATTATAAATTAAGTTGATAAAAATAATTTGTAAATTAAAATAAATACTTCAGGAAAATAAAAATACAGTATTACTAATTATGGGTATTACATTCTACCCACCTTAATAAAAATTTCGTCCTCGAAATTTCAATAAAATGGGGAATGGTAAAAGAATCAAGGTCAAGAAAGAAACAAACAAGTTTCAAACAGGGAATGATAAAAGAATCAATAATCAAGAGGAAACACAAATAAGCTTCCACGTCGCCTCGTTGAGTCACCACGATTTCGCTGCGCGCTCTGATCTCTGCTACCAGCTTCAGCAAGGAGTGATCAATTCTAAGAGACAAGATCAGAAAATAGAATAGATAAGGAGAATAGGAATCAAGATTACTCCGAAAGAATAGATGCAATAAGATGAGATTGAAAGATCAAAGGGATGGATTTCAAAGGAGGACAGTCAATTTCCAAGTGAAGTCAATATCATTGGATAGATAGTATATGTATATTGCAGTGTAAATGTAACTTGTCTCAGGTAACCGGTAGGAACTAGGTTCTCTCTTTATGTCGAACCTAGCTCTGATACCAAGAAAACCCTGTCATGCCCCGCTTCCCAAAATACGCGGAAACGGAGTCGCGACGAGAGTCGGCGACGTATATACGCGAGGAAAATACCCCACGCATACACGCTAAGCCTAAATTAACCTGAACGACTTATAAATCTAAACCATGATATCAACAATCACTGCAATAATACATATAAAGGCTACACATGATCTCAAATGAAATAAGGAATAGAATGGAAGCTCAATGATGTACAGGAATAACGAATAATAGCAGGAATAAAGAAATGCAAGAATACCAGAATCAAAAGAGAGAGAGTCCAGTTCCTCGCAAGGTGTACCATCTCATCGAACACCTGCACGATAGAAACAAAACGTCCAATATCTGGACGTGCAAATCAAGGGTCGTCAGAAAGCGACCTGGTGAGTGTGTGTGTAAAGGAAAGCTCGTACATAGAAACAATGTGCATAAAGTAATAACAAGAACAACTGCAGATATAAGAAACTAAATAACATGATAAACAACTGAATAACAACGATATGAATAAGTGTGCAGAAAAAGGCAAGTAAGACAACTGTAACAACCAACTGATGTCTAAATGTGTATCCTAACATGTCACTAGTTTGGTATACAATCCGGTCATGGTTATAGTTATATGTCTATCATAGTATACATATGAACAGTCAGGTGATATAGTCAATCACGATATGCTATAACCAATTTATTAACATTATTTATGTCAGCGAACACCAATTGCCACCTGTAATAGGCGCATCCCATATTACGCCTACTACACGTGTCAATCAGGGTCCTAACTTATTGAAATTAGTGGAAGAGACATTGTCCATGCTTTAGGTGCGTTCCGTACATACCCGGAACCACGGCCCAATCACCTGGCGCTGAACCAGGTCCTACCGCTAGGTAGTCAATAACAATAACAATAACAATGACAATGTGTCAATATCAATGACAATATGAACAATATGGGATGTCAGTCATCCCCCGGAACCCTGCAGTGGAACCGTATTCGCTGCGTAACCTGTATCCTAGGCCACCACCCAAAATACAGACGCTGTCTCCTCCATCAATTTCCCCAATCCCAGTGTAAGTTGTCCATTTACATTATTATTCATTCAATTCAGTTAAATCAGTCAATATCCATATTATCTAGAACACTGGGATGATATGGTGACAGTAACAATAACAGTACAGTAACAGTCAATCAGTAATCGTATACACGGTGAACAATATCAGTAACAGTGAACAGTAACAGTAACCGTGTATACGATGAACAATAGAACTGTACCGGGGTTACGGTCAAACAATCATTTCCCAGTAACTTCAATAACATAGATTTAAGCAATAATGAATCCAGATACTGTTCAATAGACAGTCTAATCTACAACCGGTCAATATCTTACATCCATCTGCACTAAAACACAATAGCAACTAACCTATCAACCAACCGTCTCATAAACTCTGAACACAGAATATGATCACCATCATAATAACTTAATCTCTATTAACTGATGTAATCAATATCTATACATGAAGCACATGGCATGTCCTCAATATCAACAAGTCAACATACTCCATAATCATAACTACAGATGAAACATCCTCAAACAACATGTGGTCTAGCATATCTACTCTTGGTACTCAACATCGACAACATATCATCTAAACAAATCCCAAATGGTCACAACTATAAACCAACTAAGTCAATCTCATCTTAATACAGATCAGGCCCCATTAAAAGGAACTTAGATTCTGGATAACCTCTAACTCAAGATCAATCTAAGTCACAACTCAACTAATTCAGTCATATCTGATATGTTCTCAAATTCTCAACTAATAAAGTCAGGTCTAATTACTGATCATCATTCCATGTAAATAACATAAGTCCAGATCAATCCAAAGTCATTACAACCAACTCATGATTCCAATAGTTACTTGATCAACAAGTATCGATACACATCGAGTAATCAGATACAACAATTGTCATTCCAACATGTATCTATATCAGTACTAGTCCTTTCACTCCATTTGTCTACTCTGATTCCCAAGACTTCACAATTCCTTCTTCTATTAAGATCAGTCATTATATCCCAAACACTCGTATCATAACATATTCATGCATCTAAGTTCTACTAGATCAAGTCATTACCACCACTATCTATCTCTAGAGATCATATACATCCATCTATATCCATCTCTTGAAGTCATATTCATCCATCAATAGTCATTACATACTCGAGGGTAAAGTCTACAATCCAATGAAGGAACTATACACAGCAGACAGCTAATAATAGTCGACTAGGGAAAATGAATAGTCGACTAGAAGGATGCTTAGTCGACTAATAGGGTGGTCCAAGTCGACTAGCAGGGGGATTGGTCGACCAGGGAAGAAGGCCAAGTCGACTGACAGAGAAGCAGTAAGTTACACAGTCCCAGGTCAATCTATTAGTCGACTAGGTCTAGGGGTTAGTCGACTACACTAACTGTTAGTCGACTACTAAAAGTATCAAGTCGACCAGCAGGGAAATACAGAGAGTCTAACAATTCCTTGAAGGAGGGTTAGTCGACTATGGGGAAATATACTAGTCGACTAACAGAGCCATTAGTCGACTAATACCTGCTATTAGTCGACTAATCATGCTCTGTCAGCCACAGAAAGGTTTGGGATACATCTATTCTTCTTCCCATATTCTCTCTCTCCAATACCCACATACACTCCAACATACATAGTCCAAACCACTATCCAACACTCGCATGGTAAATAAGGTTCCAACATCAAAGATATCTATGCATAACATATTTCTAAACATCTAACATGAAAACTAAAAGGGATGACGATCGCATCCAAACGTAAAGATCTACACACGCATAATAATATGGCGCATCAAGGGATTAATAAAAACATACACAAGTCATCTACAATTACTCCAATTAAAGAATGAGAGAAAGATAGCGAGAAATACTCACATCGAGGGGCCGTTGGGACGATGCAGTGTCGCCGTTGCGGCTGTCGTATTGGTGCTGTGTGTCGCTGTTGCGGCTGCTGGTTGCTGAGGAACTCGGCTTGATCTGCTGGTCACGCAGCCAAGGAGGAAGGGCAGCCAACAGGGGCTGTGCTCGGCCTGGACTGCGCGCCAGGCTGCTGGATCTGCGGCCTGCTGAAGGAGTTCTGGGCGACTGTGGGCTGTTTCCTGCTGCCGCCATGCTGCTGGTCTGGATGCTGGGAGGGGGCGTGCTGCTGTGGTTGTCGGCTGGGCTGCGCACAAGGGAAAGGAGCAGCCATAGGGGCTCGGCAGGGCTGATCTGCGCTGGATCTGGACAGGCGCAACAGGGGGGTCAGCTACTGTTGCCGCCGGGGCTGCTGTCGCACAGGAAAGGAAAGGGGCCGGCCTGGCTGATGCGCTGGTGGAGGTGGAGGTGGAGGTACCGCAGCTGTTGGTGGATGCGCAAGGGCTGGTGAGCAGGCCAGGGAAGAGCCATGGTGCTGCGGCAGGGAGCAGCAAGGGGGAGGATTAGATTAGAATGGTTAAGGATTTGGTGGAGATTTTTGAGGGATTAGTTAGGGTTTAGATATGATAGGATTTGGGTTGTTGAGATAGGTTTCGGGTTGCGGGTATGCTAACGGGTTGAGGGTTTGAGTCCAAATAGATAAATGGGTGTTGGGTTATGGATCTAATGGGTTGAGGGTAATATGATAAAGGGTATAGGATCACCAATGGGTATTGGATCTATTATGTAATAGGATAAAGGGTATAGGATCCAATCCGGGTTAATGGGTCTAATAGGGGTTGGATATTGGGTTTGCTAATAGGTAGAATCAAGGAGTAAGACATGAATGGAAATCAAGGGATGAGGAATGCACCTCTACAAAATAATAATCCAACATTAATAGTAACATTACTTAACCAAATTAATAACCTTAATAATACCAACAACATTACAAGATAATAATAATAATAATAATTAACAGTAACAGTAGCAACACTAATAATATTAATAATAATCACTGGCAAGAAAATTATAAATTAAGTTGATAAAAATAATTTGTAAATTAAAATAAATACTTCAGGAAAATAAAAATACAGTATTACTAATTATGGGTATTACATTACTGATGAAGGTGTTGACCACTTTGAGCTTAAGCCACAATACATCAACACCCTTCCCAATTTCATGGACTTGAATCTGAGGATGCATACTTCTTCATAAGGGAATTTGAGGAAGTATGTCTCATGATGAATATTCCTAAGTTAGGAAAAGATGCCATCAAACTTAGGTTTGTCCCCTTTGCTTTGAAGGATTTAGCAATGAAATGACTCTACAGTCTAGAGGTCGGTTCTATATCTTCTTGGGATAATTTCGTTAAGGCATTCTTAAAGAAATTTTATCCCGTTCACAAGACTGCACTGATTAGGAAGAATATCCTACAGTTTAAGCAAACAGCCAATGAACCTTTTTGGAAATACTTCGAACGTTTTAAGGACCTCCTTGCCCAATGCCCTCACCATGGGATAGAGAAATGGCGACTTTGCCAAGTTCTATATGATAGATTAGATTATCCAACTAAAACACTGTTAGAATTCATGTATCAAGGAGATTTCTGCAAAAGAATGAAGATGAAGGATAGTTATTGTATGAGGAATTAGCTGAAAATACCATCCAATGGAACCTGCTCCGAAAAATTTAGGACTAATGACCCTACTTCTTCTAAAGGAGGTATCCATTCCATTGAGGCCAACATAGCAACCGATGCTAAGTTAGCTGCTGTTATGCGAAGACTAGAGGCTCTTGAAACTAAAGAGCCAGTCTCTGTGAACCAAGTCAGCCCAACATCTTCAGCGGGCTGTACTTATTGTCAAGATATGAACCATGTGTTCAAGGAATGTCCTGTCTTCATCGCGCATCAAAGCTTGCCCGAACATATGAGTGCGGCCTTCACAAGGCCTGCCAACAATCCGTATTCGCCCACCTACAATCCCGGTTGGAGAAACCATCCCAATTTTTCATGGGGCCCCAGCAACAATGATCAAATGAGGCCCAAATTCTCCAACAATTTTCAAAATCAGCCCTATCAACAAAATTTCCCTAGTCAAAATCCTCCACAATCTTTCCAAAATTCGCAAATGGAAACAAGACTCTCAAATTTGGAAAGAAAGGTGGACACTCTAGTTAAAAGCCACGACACGCTGGCTCAAGTCTTAACTAGGATAGAGATCCAATTGAACCAGCAAGAGAGACAGAGGGGTACCCTACCGAGTCAACCATTGCCAAATCCTAGGAATCCTAGGCCAGCCAATGAGGCTCAAGACCCAAACCAGTGTCACATGGTTCATACACTCAGATCGGGGAAACAAGTTGATAATCAAGTATCCATGCCACAGGATCCATCTCAGTCCTCCATTCCATCTAGCTCCACTCCTTCTCCACCCAGCTCCAACGAAACTGAAGTTGAAAAGTCAGCAGGTCAGGTGCACCAGCCTATAGCTCCATTTTCAAATAGGCTTAGAAGCAACAACAATGCACATATGGAGAAATTATTAGAGGTGTTCAATCAAGTTAGGCTCAACATCCCACTTCTTGATGCAATCCAACAGGTCCCTAGTTATGCCAAATTCCTTAAGGACATGTGCACCAAGAAAAGAAAGACTAATGTGCCTAAGAAGATTTTTCTAGCCACTAACATTAGTGAGCTATTGTTCAACCAGATCCCTGTTAAGTATAAGGACCCTGGTTGCCCCACCATCTCTTGCACCATAGGTCGAGCTGAAATCAATCGAGCACTCCTCGATTTAGGAGCTAGCATCAATTTGCTCCCTTTCTCCGTATATCAACACTTGGATTAGGTGAACTCAACCCGACCCAAGTTACTATTCAGTTGGCTGACCGCTCAATCAAAGTTCCTAAGGGAGAGATCAATGACGTTCGCATACGGGTGGGAGAATTCATTTACCCAGTCGATTTCATTATTTTAGAGACACAACTTGTGTCTAATCCTAGGTCCCAAACTCCCGTCATCTTAGGAAGACCGTTCCTAGCAACCGCAAATGCAATTATAAATTATAGAAACGGATCCATGAGATTGACTTTTGGGATATGACCAAGAAAGTCAATATTTTCAACCTAGGTAAGCATCCCTACGATGTGACCGACCAACCCCTTTGAGGTTAACTTCATTGAAAACATGACGAGTGAGCACAATGAGGAGATCACACTAGAGTCAGAGGAAGAGGAAGACTTAGAAGCAAGTGATCTCAGCCTTGATGAGATCGAATGCGAATCAAATCTGAGTTCTATAGAGATGGGAGATTCTAGCTTAACACCTCCACCCATCAAGCCACCTCCTTCTTTGGAGTTAAAAGCCTTGCCTAAACATCTTAAGCACGCCTACCTAGGTGAACAAGAGACGTTACCGGTCATAGTTGCATCTAATTTGACTAATAGACAAGAGGAAGACCTACTGGCAACCTTAGGAGACATAGGGAAGCCATTGGTTGGACTATGGCAGATATCAAGGGACTGAGCCCTACGATAGTCCAGCATCGTATCCATCTAGAGGAAGGGGTTAGACCGAAGAGGGATCCACAGCGTAGGCTAAACCCACTCATGCAGGAGGCTGTACACGCCGAAATAGTGAAACTGTTAGATAATGGGATCATTTATCCCATTTCCGATAGCGAATGGGTTAGCCCAATGCATGTGGTCCCTAAGAAGTCTAGCTTTACTGTGGTAGAGAATGACAAGCATGAGTTAGTGCAAACACGATTTCCTACCAAGGTTAGAGTATGCATAGACTACCGCAAGTTGAATGCCGCCACTAGGAAAGATCATTTTCCCCTCCCATTTATCGACCAAATGCTGGAAAGATTAGCCGGTCATGAGTATTACTGTTTCTTGGACGGTTATTCAGGGTATAACCAAATCCCCAGCCCCGGAGGACCAAGAAAAGACAACGTTCACGTGCCCATTTGGGACATTTGCCTACCATCGAATGCCTTTCGGCTTATGTAATGCCCCCGCCACATTCCAACGTTGTATGTTAAGCCTGTTTTCTGATATGGTCGAGCGCTTTTTAGAGATTTTCATGGACGACTTCTCTGTCTATGGAAATTCATTTGACCATTGTCTCCATCATTTGGAGCTAGTACTGAGTCGATGCACCGAAAAGAACTTGACCCTCAATTGGGAAAAGTGCCACTTCATGGTGCAGCATGGGATTGTCCTAGGTCATGAGATATCTAGGGAAGGGATAAAATTGGACAAGGCTAAGGTGGATATCATAGCCAAACTTTCAATTCCACGATGTGTGAAGGACATTTGGTCTTTCTTAGGACACGCTGGGTTTTATCGTAGGTTCATTAAGGATTTTAGCAAAATTGCTAGACCCCTTACAAACCTTCTAGCTAAAGACATGCCCTTCATATTTGACGATAGGTGCAATAGTGCGTGGGAAAAGTTGAAAGTGGAACTTATTTCTGCACCTATCATCTCACCTCCGGACTGGTCCAAGCCTTTTGAGATCATGTGCGATGCCTCAGATTTTGCGATAGGTGCTGTCTTAGGACAGCGAAAGGATAACAAGCAGCACGTGATCTACTATTCGAGTAGGACGCTCAATGACGCCCAAATGAACTATACTACAACCGAGAAGGAATTCTTGGCAGTAGTGTTCGCTTTGGAGAAATTCCGCCCATACCTACTTGGGACTAAGACCACGATTTTCACTGACCATTCTGCACTTTGATACCTTATGCTTAAAAAATGCGAAGGCCCGACTCATTCGTTGGATCCTTCTCCTTCAAGAATTCGATCTCGAAATTTGAGATAAAAAAGGTGTCGAAAATGTCGTAGCAGACCATCTCTCTCGTGTGCCAAACGCACCTTCTGACGAACTGCCCATCAATGTTAATTTCCCCGATGAACACTTCTAGCTATCTCTAAGGAGCCATGGTTTGCTGACATAGTAAATTACTTAGTCACAAACCAAACACCACCTAATTAGTCAAAACAGGATAGATACCGATTCTTGTCTCAAGTCCGGTATTACATGTGGGAAGATCCTTATCTTTTCAAATATTGTAGCGACCAAATCATTAGGAGATGTGTCCCCGACGAGAAAACTAGAAGCGTTCTAGCTTTTTGTCATGAGTTCGCTTGCGGTGGACACTTTGGTCCCCGCAAAACTGCCGAAAAAGATCCTGCAAAGTGGCTTTTATTGGCCAACTGTGTTCAAAGACGCATTCGAGTATTGCAAAACTTGCACAAGATGTCAAATGATAGGAAGAATTTCCAAACGAAATATGATGCCCCTAAATCCAATTCTAGAAGTAGAACTTTTCGATGTCTGGGGCATCGATTTTATGGGACCCTTCCCTAATTCGTTTGGGCACCAATACATCTTGTTGGCCGTAGACTACGTGTCAAAATGGGTTGAAGCCACGCGCTTTGGAACACCTCGAGCCATCATTAGTGACAATGGCACACATTTTTGCAATAGAACTTTTGAAGCTCTTATGCGAAAATACGCCATAACTCACAAGTTGTCTACGCCCTACCATCCTCAAACTAGCGGACAGGTAGAAGTTTCCAATAGGCAAGTCAAGCTCAACTTAGAGAAAACTGTGAATCAGAATAGGAAGGACTGGTCCACCAAACTGGTGGATGCCCTATAGGCATATAGGACTGCCTTTAAGACGATTCTAGGAATGTCTCCCTACAGACTAGTCTTTGGAAAGGCTTGCCACCTTCCTGTTGAGCTAGAGCACCAGGCCCTATGGGCAATTAAGCAGCTAAATTTCGATCTAGATAAGACCGGTGAGCTTCGGAAATTGCAAATTTCTGAACTAGAGGAATTAAGGAATGAAGCATACGACAATGCGAAGATTGCGAAGGATAGGGTTAAGGTTTTTCATGATAAGTTTATCACGAGAAAAACTTTTGTCCAAGGACAAAAAGTTTTACTCTATAACTCTAGACTTCATCTCTTTCCCGGCAAGTTGAAGTCAAGATGGATAGGGCCCTTCATTGTTAAGAATGTGTTTCCACACGGAGCCATAGAGATCTACGACCCCAAAATGGCAATGCATTCAAGGTAAATGGTCAGCGTCTTGAAATCTTTTTGGAGTCGGTACCGGAACTAAATGCAGCCATGGGTCTTTTTGACCCACTGTATCGGTAACTGTATCTTTCTGCCAGTTCATGCATCCATGCATTTCGTTCATACATTAGGGACAATGCATGAAACAAGTGTGGGGGAAGGGTATAAAAAAAATTAAAAAAATTATATAAAAAAATAGAAATATCTTTCTTTTTCTCTTTATTTATTCTGAAAAAAATTTAAAAGGATAGTATTTTGACTTATTTTTTGAAAGAAACTAAGCTAGTTTTAAGAATTAGGAAAATCATGATTAGGATTTCGAAAACTTGGTCAAAATAAATAAATTGTTTAATTTTTAGGTATAGGAGGAGAATTGAATAAATAATTAGTCTTGATTTTTACCTTAATGAAATGTGCATTCCTAGTGCATATATAGGATTCCAAAACAAAGACCCTTGTGCCTCATAAAAAAATATATAATAATAATATATATCACTAATTAAGCTGGATACATGCGCCTCAAGAAGCATAAGTGTTCACGCCTAAAGGTGAGGTTCTGAATAAAATAAAGCCCTTAGTTTTGTGGCCTAATTCACTCGAATTTGAGTCCGTGGGGTGTTTTCTCACCTGGTGCCCTAAAACCTACCGGTTTGGGAGCCACCGACTTTAACTTCGCTACATGGGTGGATTAGAAAGCCTAAGAAATTGAGAAATATTATACATGTATTAACACATCTATTAGTCAATTAGTTTGGTATGAGGGCCTCAAGAAGCCTTGATACTTACACAAAGAAAATTAGATGAGTTATACATGCTAAAAAAAAAAATTTAACACATCTAATAGTCAATTAGTTAGGTATGAGGGCCTCAAGAAGCCTTGATACTTACACGAAAGAAAATTAGATGAAGTTTATAAAATAATAAAGAGGCATGAGAGTCCAAGTTAAGAATTCCTAGCAAAGTTACAAGGATGCGTATGACTTTTGGTAACGAAAAAGACTATACAAACATTCAATTTTGATCCTTACCTAAAATAAATAACAATTCACTTTATCAAGACTAAGTTTAAGAATGAATAAAAATGATAATCCTAAAACTTACAGACTACTTAGTCTCTTCAAATATAATTCGAATATTTTCCTTTTTATGGATTTTGTGGGTGTAATCCGCTGAAAACCCTCACGAGACAACACTCGTCCTCTAGGGTAACCTAGGGGTTTAACGGCTTGTTGCACGTGCTAAGTGCAATCGTGATTCCTACGAAAGTGAGTTAGGATAGATTTTTCTTTTCTTTTTGATTTTTACTCGAGGACGAGCAAAAAGATAAGTGTGGGGGTGTGATTGGTTGTGAAAAGTGCATTTTTATATCATCATATTTACCATCACATTTTCATATTTATTCATATAATTCTACACATTTACTAATATTTTGTTATTTAATGTGTGCAGGCCTTGAGTATTGAATTAAATAAAGAATTAAAGCTTAATGAAGCCCAAAAGCCCATATCCAAGCCCAAGTCCAAGCCCAGGTTCAAAAGTGCAATTACCAGAAGTCAAGTGCAAATACAAATTGTAAAAATTGCAAATACTACAAAGAGGGAAAGGATAGAATTCTATTCTACCCTAAATGCTTGGTGGATGAGGATAAATAAGAGTGCAAGGATGAGATTAGTTTTTGAACGGATTTGGATTTAGGGTAACTTGATTTCTAAGTTATCTCGAAAATCCAAACTGAAGAGTCAGGATGCAGCTTCCAGAAGGAAACTCCCAGATGGACGGACCATAGGAGGCCACGCGCAAAAGCACGCGGCCAAAGATCAGACTATGGCCGTGGAAACGCGGCCAGAGCCGCGTTTCCGCGGCAAAGAAGATGAGATTGCGTACCAAATTTGGTGGCTGGGCTCTATCAGGACTCTATCACCTTCTGCACCTATAAATACCCCTGCAGGCGCAGCAGAGAGGGCATCCAGAGAAGATTAGGGTTTTTCTTTAGCTTGTTCTTAAATTTCTGCACGTTGTAATTTAGTTTTAAAGGCTTTGTGGAGAAGAAGGAGCTTGTATTTGGAGACATACTTTCGAATAAAGGTTACTTTCTTTGCATATTTAATTCTTGTCAATTTTTATTTCTTTTCTCTGTGATTAATTGCTTCGGTTTTCATCTGTAATCTCTTGTTTTGTTTCTTCTTCTTTTCTTCTATTTAAAAAAACAGAAAATAAAAAAAACAATATAAAAAAATATATAAAAAAATGATGTCTAACTAATTCTTTGTGTGGTTTGCTGATCTCTTAAGCAACCCTAGGGCAAGTTAGGATTTGAATTGATTGATAACAGTTTTTAGAAACCCTAGGTCTAAAGATTGTTTTTCTTGAAAATTAAACTGATGATTAGATCTCTTAATCTAGGTTGCACATTTAAATGACTCCTCATGCCTTCATACTTAAGAACTAGGAAAGCCTAAATTTAAGATTAGTCTTTTTTTAAGCCATACTTAGATGTTAGGACGAAACATTGTTTAGTTTTTGATAATACAACTTAGTTAGATTCTAGTATCATATTTTCTTGCTTGAATCACTCTTAATAATCTAGGGTAAATCACATTTATCTCAAGATGAAATTCAACATCCAAGACTTGCATGGTGGGTTGTGGTAGTAGATCAGTAAAACCTTACTTCTTTATTCATATACACTTCAAATCTAATCTCTTCTTTGTTTTATTCAAAGCATACAGAGGAATCGGCCGAAAAGCTTGCATCGCATCCTTCCCTGAGGATCAAGACCCGCTTTGGCCCTTGCTACAACGGATAGCATTGAGACTAAGAATTCTATAACTCATTCTTCTTATTTACAAATTCTAAAATCTCAATCAGGAAGTAAGGAAATGAGGAAGTATAATTGCTTACTTCCCTATCTATCCAAACACCGGAAAAGGAATATAAGAAAACTCCTTTTCCTTCTCTCTTTTCTCTTTTACACAACCATTTCCTCGCTTTCAAAGTGCTACAGTTAATTTTGTGGTCATGTAAATCTCATTTATAATAAGTTGTAGCACAAAACAGTTAATTTTTTGATCATGTAAATCTCACTTGCATTCTAATTATAGTCTACTTTTTATTTTCTTAATTAATTTTTATTTTAATATTATTTTGCGGTCAACTTTGTGGTCAACTTTTCCACTTTCACTTTCACATTACCATCCAAACACCGGAAAAGACATAACATTTTTCAAATCACACTTCCTAACAACATCCAAACATCGGAAAACTTACTAACCATTCCCAAGTTTCAAAGGGAAATATTATCAATTCCTCACTTCTTTACTTCCTCACTTCCACCGTCAACCAAACAGGCCAATTTCAATAAGTGTTTACCTTCAAATTTCTTCTAGGACTCTTTATCTCAATCTGCGTTCCAGGAAGACATTCATCCATCTGGGATATGATATATTAGCCATTGCATTGGAGAGTGATGAGCACTCCAGTCGTGTTATTGCTGACGGACAAGAGGCTAAACTGATTAGCTACTTCTATACTCCTCGCCAACACCATTGAAATATAATGGAGGAGATTGAAAGAAACGCTAAAGCTATACATGAAGCCACATTTGAAGTCATATGGAAGGCCAAAGAATATGAGATAAAAAATTAAATTATGGAAGAACTTCATCTGGAGTTCTTACAAGCCAGTACGCTACCCCCTCTCACTAGGATGTTGCAGTATGCCCCTCTGCTACACCATATGGCAGCTATGATAGTTGTACAGTTTCAACACATTTATCTGATATTCCAAATATAATCTTATCTAATTTTGGTAATATTTTGAGTTTTGATCATCATGTGTGTCATGCCCCGCTTCCCAAAATACAGAAAACAGAGTCACGACGAGAATCGGCGACATATATACGTGACAAAAATACCCCACGTATACACGCTAAGCCTAGAGTAACCTGAACAAGTTATATAAACTCTACTAAATAAGATCGATATCGCTACAATACTACATATAAATGTCACACGCATGATAGCAAATGAATAAAGGAATGAAATAAAAACTGAAGGTGATATAATAGTCATCTCCCGGAACCCTACAGTGAAACCGTATCTCGGTTGTGCAATCTGTATCTAGGGTCCACCAAAAATACAGATGTTGTCTCCTCCATTAATTTTCCTAATCCTGATTTAAATTGTCTATTATATTATTTAAATCAATCAATATCCATATTATTTAAATTATTGGGACAATACGGTGACAGTAACAATATCAATGATGTAACAATAACAATGTAGATAATATTGTAAATCACATAGAGGGGGTGAATAGGTGAAGGTTATACTAAATAACAAACAATGCAGAATTAAAAATTACCTGCTAGTAACTTAGGAAATATCAATCACAACGCAAAGAATACTTGCAAATAAGTAAAAAACTTAAGTAAGCAAGTATGTAAAGAGAGAATAGAGTAAAGAGAAAGAGAGAGAGAGAGAGAGAGAGTAAGCAATCGCAAATACTGGGATATGTTCTGAGGTTCGAGCTACTGCTCTACGTCCCCTCCTTCACCACTATGAAGGATTTTCACTATGACCGATTTCACTAGATCGTCAACTTCTTACAAGTTCTCACTAGAACTCTATGGACTCACAAGTCCTTCTCTCGGTGCCGCAACACTTACAATGGAGCTCACAAGCTCACTTGAGGCCGCAGCCTCTACAACTTCACAATATAAAGAAAACAGTGATCTTCTCTCAATCACAAATGACTCACAAGCACAATTCTATAAGCAAGATGAGGAGGTGAAGCTCTTTGGGATTGTGTGGTATAAAGAGCTTGCAAAGATGTAGAGGAAAGCTCAAGCTAAAAATCAAGAAAATAAAATTTTGGCTCAAGTTGAAATTCTTTTTGAGAATATGTGATATGATCTTTAAAACTTAATTTTCTCTATTGATAACTTGTTAAGGGGTTTTTCTATAGTACCTATATAAATAGGGTATGAAAATGTGATGAAAAATCCAAAAAATCCGTTGGGATATGACCCAGAAAAAGTCCCATTAGAAAACTAGCCATTGGGAAAAAAATCAGAACAAATTGTCCTGTCGGTTGATCGGCCGGGTTAATTGAGTTTTAATCTGTACACAGAAAATGATAGTTTAAAAGTTAAGATTGAAACATGCAAGGTACTCAATACTACCCCGATAGCAAGTGGCTATACAGCTCGTGATCTATAAGGAAGGACTAACGATGGAAGCTTTTAAGTAAGTTCATTTCTTTTTGAGTTTACAAAATATATTAGGAATTTCTTCTCAGTTTTAGAAAATGAAAACAAAAATGATAGGTTAGAAGATGTGAAGAAGATGATAAAAGAAAAGATGTTGTTGTTGTTGTTTTATTTACAAAAGAAAAGGAAAAACTAAATAAAGAGGAGAATGTTGGTTTTGGAGTAGAATTCTAAACTAAGAATTAAAAGAAAACTAAAAATTCTAACTTATCTCTTTCGTGCTCATATACCTTGGATCCATTGCTACAACATACCTAGTCTTTGAAGGTGATCAAGCATGGCGTGTAGGATCTTCTTCATTCCCGATCTACACTGCGAATAAAAGAGCAAGCTAAACTAGTAAAGGAATGGTTGTTCATCACCATAGGCCATCAAGGGCACTTGCAATGGCAAAGCAGTCTCGAGACTATCGGATTCTTTTAGATTGCAAACACATCAGAGGAAAGCAAACAAAAACAAGAGTAAAGAATAAAAAAGAAACATTGATTTGATTCAAATAACAATGAAAGAAAAGACTTACTTACACCGGTGTCACCTTCAGTATAAACTTACTCTCATTCCTCCATGAAACTCTCCTCTTCTCTCAGTTATATAAAAAAAATGAAAATTATATTAAAAGAGAAAGAAAAACCTAGGTTAAACTTATATGAAAATCTATTCTACTCTCTGCTTTATCGTCCTCTTTGCCTCGGATGTGTGAGATATTTATAGGATAGAAATGGATAAGGAAACGAATCAAAAGATAGGGAAGCTGGTTATTTTTAAATTTGAATTCTTCCCTTATCTCCAAACTTGATTTGATGTGGATATTCAATTCTAATCTGCAGCTTTTTGACGTATTGATTGTTGAATATAACTCATCAAATGATAGAATTAGACATAGTGATCAACGTAAGAGTTGTAGCCCTTAAATCTTCTTTCTGGATCATCTTGAATCATCAGATTTGAGTTTCAGTAACGAAGTTATGATTCAAATACTAAAATATATCCAGTCTGAATCTGAGTCTAAATTTCTTCATCTCATCCATTAATCTTCTCTCTATCCATTTATCCTTTTGAATTTAAAATTTTAGCTTTAGATTTGACGATCTATCTCTTTATCCTCAGTGAAACTGATAGGGTCTTCTTCTAATCCGTTTTTCCTTTGAATTTGAATGATATTATCTCATCTGATATACTCGGTATTCAAAAAAGATGGCCTTTAAAACCTTTGGATTTGAATCGATCCCTTTTCTTTTGAACTTTTAGATTTAATTGGATGAATTTGTCTATCTCTTTCTTTTCTTCCTTAATTACCCTACACGTCATTAAACATGAAAATACATTAATAGCAGAGTTTTATTTAAATAAAAATGTAGAAGTGTTACACATATGATATGAAAACATGCAACGCACATGTGTGATCATACTCCAACACCTATCTTTTGCTCGTCCTCGAGCAAAACATCAAAACTAAATCTAAAAATTTATTAGACCATTTTCGCAGGTTACGCAATTGCACTGAGCATGTGCATCAAGCCGTTAAACCTCTAGGATTTCCCTAGGGACGAGTTTTGTCTCGTGAGAGTTTTCAGTGGATTACACTCACAAAACCCATAAAGAAAGAGAAACAAAGAGTTAGTATTTTTAAAAAGTATTTTGAAAGTGAAAAATATTTGAAATATTATTGTAAGAGTTTAAGTAATTTATAAGTTATAGAAAAACTAAATTTTTCATTCCTATACTTAGTCTTTATTCAAAGACTTGTTATCAATCAAAGTAAGGAGTCAAATTGTATTCCTCATTTAGTCTATTATTTTACCCTATGTCATATGCACTTTGTGACCGTGAAATTCTGACTCGGGATTCTTTAACTCTAACTCTTATGCCCTATTTTTTTAATATTTTTGGTGGTATTATTTCTTAGTTCTATTAGGCTTTCTAATCTACATATGTAAAGAACCTTTTGTCAGTGACTCCCAAACCGAACGGTCTTAGGGTACCGGGTGAGAAAACACCTCAAGAACTTAAGGATTCGAGCAAACAAGACTACAAAACTAAGAATTTTATTATATGTGGACCACTTTTAGGCGTGAATACTTATGCTTTATGACGCACAAATACCCAGCTTAATCAGAAGATTTTTGATATATTATACATATATATATATATATTTCCTTTTTTTAATAAGGCATAAGAGTCTTTGTTTTTGAACCCTAAGTGTGTAAGTGTACAAAGCATGCATATTTCATCAAGATAAAAATGAAGACTAAATTACTTTTCTAAATTTTCTTCCTAACCCTAAAAATCAAACAAATAATATTATTTTGACTAAGTATAATAAATCCGAATTATGATTCTCCTATTCCTTAAAATTTACTTAATTTCTTACAAAAAATATGTCAAAATATTGTTCTTTTTCCCAAAAAAATTTAAAAGCAAAGAAAATGTTAGTAATTTTTTTATTTTTTAAATAAAAAGAAAACCTAAGTTATGTTAGAACCCTCCTCCACATCTATCTCATGGCATTGTCCTCAATGTATGAATTATTGCATAAATGCATGAAAAAGAAGAAAGGAAAGAAAAATTGTTACCTCCAGGTGGCGGTTCCGGTGGCGGTCAGATTGGGTCAAGCATTGCTACCCAATCAAGATAATGTGGTGGTTCACGGAATCCACCTATGTTGACCTCTTTTCTATTTACATATTTACAGTCCCCAATATGAATAGGATCATAAAAGATCCTGTCATGAAACTTATTCCCTTCATATGACTAGTCTTGAAAAATCATCACGGAGTCATTGCTTCCAATACCTTGGTCCAACAACAGAATGTGATTTTGTGGAATAGATGATTTGGGCTCTGAAATGAAAAGCTTGGGAACCAATACTAACTTAGAAAATCAACTTTGGGTTCGAGAGTCAGTAATGGTTCAATAATAGAGTCCAAATCAAAGAATCGAGATTCACATTCTCTTCCCAATAATGGAATGTGACTACCCAAAATTAGTGATTCAATTTCTAGATCTATAGGTACGGGAATAGATGTTGGCTTCTAAAATTGGTCTAAATTGGGTAATAATACTAGAGTCAACATAGATTCGAAAATGGAAACTAAATCATAAGGTTGGGGATCAGGGTCACATTCACATTCAAGTTCAATCTCATTGAATGGAAAACTTGCCAATTTGTCTAAAGTTTGGAATTGATCAAGTTCAAGTTTGTGTGATGAGATTGAGTCTTAGTCAAAATCTTCGATATTCAATGATTCTTTGTTTTCATCAATATGGTTAGAAGTGTTGGGATTAGTCAAAGCTTGGATAGGGGGAGTTTCCTTACTTCTATCATATGTTTTTCAATCGACTAAGTCATGCTTCAATCATAGATTTCATACTCTTTTCTAAGTCAGTATGTTCTTCTTGAAAAATAGAGCAAGGATCTTTGAATTGAAAATTTTGATAGAATTTTGAGTTCTTTTAGAATTTAAATTCATCACTCAAGCTCTTCTAAGACTTTCATCCTTTTTTCTCAGTCAATTGATTCTTTAATGGTTGTTCAGGAGAAGAAGTATATGAAACTGGATGTTGGTAAAGTGGTTAACTATATGACTCAGAGAAGTTGTATCCCCACTAACTCTGTGAAGAGTGGTGATGATTGTTTCAGTTTTATTCATAGTATTGGGACTGGGGCATATATTGATTCAGATAAGACCAATCCAGCATATTTGGTTGGTTAAAGTTATGATATGCCTGGTTGATAATATCTGAGTCAAAAGAGGTTGGGGTGAAATATGAATCACTATTTACATATTAATAATTATAATTATAATCCATATCACCAAGATGTCAAAAACAAAAAACAAAAACAACCAAACAAAAAATAAATAAAAAGAAAAAAAATGTAGCCAAAGTTAGGGTAGAACTTAGACCTAGACGAAGACGACTTCTAACTGGTTAGACTATCCATGGGGGGTATATTGCAGAATCTGACCACAAGTTAATAGTCTAGGTAGGGGCAAGATTAGTGGGAGGTATCCGCGCTTAAAAGCGACGGGCCTAATTAAGCCAAACCACTAACCTTCGAGGTTTCACCTCCCCCAACCTTTGACATTGATTTGACAAGAGTCAAATTCTAATCAACTTCCCCCTTAGGTTAGTCTCCTATTTAGTCCGAGATGTCCCTAGGGCCAATGTCTGCTCAATTTTAGTTAGGCTCGGGTTAGTGAGTGAGGAGATTGTTTGTGGGCTAAGGGAGGGTAATGACTTCCCCACCTTATCTTGTCTATAGGACAAGCCCTTAAATCAATTTAGTGCAATGTGTACATGTATATGAAAAGCAACACTTAAGCAATATAAATAATTCAAAAGTGTTTCTATACTACATGCTATGTGAAAGATCACCTAGAGGGGGGTGAATAGGTGATTATGCTAATCTAATAAACTCAATGCGGAATTTAAAAACTAAATGCAATACACTCAAGTGCAATCAACAAATGATGCACACACAACCAAGCCAAGCAATTATGAATGCACAATATGAATATTTGCAAGGCACAAAGTAAAGAGAGAGATAGAGAGAGAGTCAATGGATCAAGCGCAAACAACAAGATATGTTACGAGGTTTGAGCACCCAGCTCTACATCCCCGCCTTCGACACACGAAGGATTTCTAATCCACTAGCTAGTCCACAAAGAACTCTCACGAGGAGTACCCAACTCCTCTCTTTACAACCACAACCTCCTCCTTGAGGCAAGCTCCAAACCAACAATCTATCACCTCACGACTTGAGGGATTAGCACAAAGCAAATATAAGGATCACCTCACAACTTGAGGGATACAACTCAAGGCACAAAGCCAAACAAAAATTGGGTTTTAACTTGGTGGTCTAAACAACAACCACAAACAATCTCTTTCTCCCACACAAAGATCCTATAGAATAAGAAAGTAGATGGATCTCAAGTGTGGAGAAAACCAATGAAATGGAAATCAAAATCACAAAGAAAAATCCTTGGAAAAAACTGAAACCAAGATATAGAAGATGAATCAAACTCTTTTTCCCAAAAACCCTTTTCTTTGAATTTCCAAACCCTAGCAAAAACACCAAATAGATTGTTCAATTGAATCCAAAAACTTCTTTTGATTGCTGTGAAAACACCAGAGAGTAAGGAAAAATTTGCACAAAAATCTTAGAGAAAAACTCTCACAAATGGGGTACTTATAGACCCCAGAAAAATATAGCCGTTGGCAGCAGAAAAAGCCAGAAAAGCACTGCCGGTCGACCGGCCGATCGACCGTCCAACGGTCAAATTTTGCCCGTTACCAGCTACCGGTCGACCGCCCCGGTCGACCCAAACAAACAGAGAGCTCTGCTCTCAGACCCGGTCGACCCGGACGGTCGACCGTCCAATGTCTGCCAAACGTGCACAAATCTGTGCACGCGGTCGACCGACTTCAGCCAAGTCGACTTGGTCAGAAGACTAGTCGACTGATGAAGCCTGGAACAGAAAACTGGGTTAGAAACATGTTTAAAAATTCTTTTATCTTTTTTAAAAATCACAAAAAATAGTTTTATCATTTTGCATTGATATATAAACATGTGGTAAAAAGTTTAGCTCAAATATCAATCAATATGAACTATTTTTGTGTCTTATCATTTTTACCAAAAACCAAAAACTGTATTTTCTAAAACTTGGGTTTTTGAATAGGAAATACGTTTTGTCCAAAACTCTTCCAAATACAAAAACATGATATTTAAACACTTTGAAGCATGATGCATTTGGATAGAAATCCAATATACATGAAACAAACATATATCCATGTTTTTCTCAATAATTCCAAAATATGTTTTGTAAAAAATACCAAAACATATAACACATGAATAAGTAAGTCAAAACTAAGTTTATCTAGGAAATTAAAACATGCATGTATATAGAACAAATCATATATACATTAAACCATGTAAACTTGTTTTGATCTATCTATTCATGAAAACTAAGATCGGTTAAACCTAAAACCGAAAAACCAAAAACCAATATTCAAAACATGAAACGTGTGTGTTGTGAACTTGAGCATTATCATACTATTCTAATCTTTACAATTTTGGATCTAAACACAGAACTAAACTATGGTACCGAAGTCTTCTTGTAGAGCGCAATCTCCAAGCTGACTCGAACCAAAACTTCCTTGATCCACCGAGCAAGTGCTATATATGATCTTTGACGCTCGGGCTCTTGAATCAACATGTGAAAGCTTCCAAATCATCTTGTTGAAGCTAATCACCAACTAATATCTTGATTAATGATCTGAAACTAAAATCACAAGATTATTAGTACATATAACTACATGAGTTAATCATCATCAAAACTAGGGTGGAAGGCCTTTGGGCCAACAATCTCCCCCTTTTGATGATGACAAAACTCATGGAGTTATATATGCATGGATTAAAGTTAAGCTTCAAAGAAGCTCCCCCTTAACTCATGCATAAACAAATAAACAATAAATAATATGCAATGAATATCAAACGTGAAACATGAAACATGCATATCTATGCATAAACAATAAAAGGTTCTAGATACCAATGAAATGTTTAAAATAAAACATGCTCTAGATACCAATTAAAATTAAACTAAATTAAACTTAATATATGCAGAACATAAACATGCATATATAAACCAAAATACTTCTCCCCCTTTTTGTCAATCATCAACAAAGGTGTAAAAGCCAAAACAAAACAAAATCTTCTTTCCTTTTAATACAAGGAATCAATCTTCAATAAGGGGTAAAAGCAAAACCAAATCAATTGAAAATCAATAAATATTTCTCCCCCTTTTTGTTCGAAACAATGAATCAATAAAAATAATATTTTCCCTTTTTGTCTAAAACAAAAACAAAGTCAATTAGAGGTGACAATCAATTAAGGTACCAATTGAAAATATGTCAAAGAATAGTATCTTGATACCAATTGAAAGGAAACAAACAAAAATTATTGATACCAATTTTAAGTAAAACACATGAAAAATCTTAATACCAATTGAAATTAAACATAATGAATTTTGAATGTCTAAACACAAAAACTTTGATACCAATTGTAAATATTTTTCATTTTGAACATATGATACCAAATTTGAATTTTCAATCATAAAGTATGGGAGTACAAATACCAATTGAAAGACAAAATCAAATTTTCTCCCCCTTTATGAAATACTAACTAAAATAATGTTCACTTTTTATTTTAACAAGCCTAAGCATTGTTTAAAAAAAATTGAAACAAACATATATATGTATGGAAAATAGATACCAATTGATATTTTTTGAAATGAAGCATACATACATACAAATATATATGAGTATACAAGAAATGTCAAGATTGATACCAATTGAAAGAATTCAATGATACCAATTGAAATAACAATAATATCAAATGTATATCTCATATTACCTAGCCTCCCAATCATGGTTCAAGTTTTAAATGATTTTAATTTTAAGGCATTCATGAACATGATCTCCCATCCATCCTCTCATAGAAGGTAGGGTTTTCAAAAATAGATTTGAAAATGTAGTATGTTTGAAAATCTCTACCATAGTGAAGAATACGAACTAGTTATAGGAAAAACTTTTAAAACTAGTACGAAATCCTTCAAGAAGGAATCAAACAAAATATTTTTCATGAAACACATGTAAATCACATGATCACTAAACACTCAAATTCCATAAAGCACATATCATACTCTCATGAAAACAAACATGAGTAAACTAACAAGGTGAGTGAACAAGTGGTATGTGACACATATCAACATGAAAATATTCAATTAAGCTCATATGAAATTCCTTGAAAACATGAAATTCATCTAAGAAGTGAAATCACCAATTGAAATCATCTTAAAAACATGAAATTCATTATAAATGTGAAATCACCTAGCAAACATGAAATTCATCCAAACGATTTCAACTTCAAGGCATATATATGTTATGTACAAACTAAAGTATACATACATATCCTAAACATAATGAGTCCACAAGAGTATATGCATGAAGGCACGTGGCTCAAGGATGTACATGTATAATCAATAGTTTGGATAAGATAGACATATACATGAAGTTAAAACAAAATAAAATGATGAATACAAGTCAAATGCAAGAATCATCAAAACTAGACTATACTAGTACATCAAGTGAATGCAAATGAGCGTTCAAGCACAAACATCTATAAAGATCTATTTGCAGCTCACTAGTTGTACAAGTATAAATCCTAGTCTTAATGAAAACTTATCATTCAAGCAAGTAGTCAAAACATGAAGCATAAAACGGGATACAAATCAATCATGAACGACATAAAAATGATCATGAAGAACATCCACATGCTATTAGAATCAAGAAATACATAATAGCCTATAAATGTCAAAACATGTGGCAAAATTAGAAATCATACAACACAAGTTATTTATCAAAACATGAATCATTAGAACAAAAAGTCATAGTCAACCATATGATTAGCATGACAAAGACATGTACATTAGATCTATGATTAACATGATAGCTAAAACATAAAGAGAACACAAAATATGGGTCCATACTAAATATGGGTGTCTCAACAACTAATCATGTAAAGCATAAGTCTAATAAACATGGCAAATATCATACTAATCATGAAACAATAAAACATGATTCAACAAAACGAAAAACATAAACATCCACATGGTCATAATGCATATGCATGTGCATTAGATCTAGGGCATACATGTTAGTTTAAACAAGGTGAGAACACTAAATATAGATCCATATAAAACATGGGTGCTCAAGTAACTAAACATGTATAACACTATTCTAATGAGCATGGCATAAGCATAATGAACAATAAACCATGGCATGCTATAAATAGATGAACATGAAAAGCATGCAAATAAAAATGGGAGTTAGAGAGTGATACCAAAACCAATGAAGGTGCATCTCTAGTTCTCCAAACCACGGTGGTCCTCCCACCAAATCTCCTTGAGAGTGAAGCATCCAAATGGTTCTCTTTTAAGCTTAGAACGCATCCACCTCAAGGCACCAATACCCTCACGTGATGCAAGAGCTCCCACCTACATCAAAAAACATAGAGGTGGTCTTTGGTACCCATTTTCTTTTGGGTCCATAGGGGTTAGTTTCTTTCTCACCCAAACAAAATTAGTTGCTAAATTTTCATGATAAACACGATCATAACAGAATCTAGCAAGGTGGCCTTTTCGACCACAATGTGTACATGTGTACACATGAGCATACATGTTATGGTGGTGACCGTGGAAAGCATGTGTATGCCGTGTAGGGTGTGCATGCAAAGATGGACCTTGTTTCTTGCGAACCAAGGTTTCCAAACATGAATGATTCAATGTGCATTGGCTCAAAGTGGAGCCCAAACATTCAACACTTTTCTTCAAAACATGTATATCATTTTCAATAGTGGAAGATAAAGTGGAGCATGCAATAGGTGTGCAAGAAGAAGAAGAAGCTATACTAGCATGGCACACATGAGAATCAATATCAATTTTCAAAGATTCAATTTTTTTCAAAACCAAATTCAATTCTTTTGTAATTGAATCAATTTTATTTTTCAAAACAAGGTTATCTTTTAAAACAAAATCCAATTTAGAAGATAAAACCTCATTGTTTTCACAACATCATTACAATCATTTTCGTTTTTCAAAATCTCAATCTCATCAAGGGCAAGGTCTAGTTGAGATCTTAGTGAGTCACGTTCACTAGTGATCTCTTCCTTCTCTTGCAAAACTGATTCAAAATTAGAACACAAATCCTTTAATTCATTTTCAAAACAAGGTTGTCCTCTTTCAAAAGATTGTGTTTTTCCAATAAATTTTCAAGCTTTTGAGCAAGTTCCAAATTCAAAGTTTGAACTTCAAAACAACCATGGCAATAGGAACTAGAGCTATCATCTATTTGAGAATCCGATTGTACCTCAAGGGAGTTATTCCCTTGGACCATGAGGCAACGCTCTTCGGACTTTTCTCTCATAGATCTCCTCATCTTGTTGATAATCCTTGAAGCTCGGGAGACGTCAATAAGCTCCAAACTACAAAAGCCGAGTCATAACGATCAAACACCGGTAAAAGATGTTCACTAAGAGATGCTCTAAGTGCTCTAAGTGCTAATGCATTAGCCTTTTTATGCTTGCTACTAATAGGGAATGATTCCATAATGGAGGCTTGATAAACTAGATGTCCTAGTCTTTTCAAATGGCTACTCATATTGGCCTTCCAAGCATCAAGTCTAATATGGTCAAACATAGGAGGGCTATCCATGAGAGCAAACTAAATGAGTGCAAATGAACAATGCAAATGAAGATTAGCAAACCAAGATCTCACTCCTAGGTGGTTAAACCTAAATATCAAGAGCACTAGCTCTAATACCAATTAAAAGATCACCTAGAGGGAGGGTGAATAGGTGATTATGCTAATCTAATGAACTCAATATGGAATCTAAAAACTAAATGCAATACACTCAAGTGCAATCAACAAATGATGCACACACAACCAAGCCAAGCAATTATGAATGCACAATATGAATATTTGCAAGGCACAAAGTAAAGAGAGAGATAGAGAGAGTCAATGGATCAAGCGCAAACAACAAGATATGTTACTAGGTTCGAGCACCCAGCTCTACATCCCTGCCTTCGACAAACGAAGGATTTCTAATCCACTAGCTAGTCTACAAAGAACTCTCACAAGGAGTACCCAACTCCTCTCTTTACAACCACAACCTCCTCCTTGAGGCAAGCTCCAAACCAACAATCTATCACCTCACAACTTGAGGGATTAGCACAAAGCAAACACAAGGATCACCTCACAACTTGAGGGATACAACCCAAGGCATAAAGCCAAACAAAGATTGGGTTTTTAACTTGGTGGTCTAAACAACAACCACAAACAATCTCTTTCTCCCACAAAAAGATCCTATAGAATAAGAAAGTAGATGTTGCTCAAGTGTGGAGAAAACCAATGGAATGGAAATCAAAATCACAAAGAAAAATCCTTGGGAAAAACTGAAACCAAGATATAGAAGTTGAATCAAACTCTTTTTCCCAAAAACCCTTTTCTTTGAATTTCCAAACCTAGCAAAAATACCAAATAGATTGTTCAATTTGAATCCAAAAACTTCTTTTGATTGCTGTGAAAACACCAGAGAGTAAGGAAAAATTCGCACAAAAAATCTTAGAGAAAAACTCTCACAAATGGGGTATTTATAGACCCCAGAAAAATATAGCTGTTGGCAGCAGAAAAAGCCAGAAAAGCACTGCCGGTCGACCGTCCAACGGTCAAATTTTGCCCGTTGCCAGCTACCGGTCGACCGCCCCGGTCGACCCAAACAAACAGAGAGCTCTGCTCTCAGACCCGGTCGACCCGGACGGTCGACCGTCCAATGTCTGCCAAACGTGCACAAATCTGTGCACGTCGGTCGACCGACCCGGTCGACGACTTCAGCCAAGTCGACTTGGTCAGAAGACTAGTCGACTGGTGAAGCCTGGAACAGAAAACTGGGTTAGAAACATGTTTAAAAATTCTTTTATCTTTTCTAAAAATCACCAAAAATAGTTTTATCATTTTGCATTGATATATAAACATGTGGTAAAAAGTTTAGCTCAAATATCAATCAATATGAACTATTTTTGTGTCTTATCATTTTTACCAAAACCAAAAACTGTATTTTCTAAAACTTGGATTTTTGAATAGAAAATACGTTTTGTCCAAAACTCTTCCAAATACAAAAACATGATATTTAAACACTTTGAAGCATGATGCATTTGGATAGAAATCCAATATACATGAAACAAACATATATCCATGTTTTTCTCAATAATTCCAAAATATGTTTTGTAAAAAATACCAAAACATATAACACATGAATAAGTAAGTCAAAACTAAGTTTGTCTAGGAAATTAAAACATGCATGTATATAGAACAAATCATATATACATTAAACCATGTAAACTTGTTTTGATCTATCTATTCATGAAAATCAAGATCGGTTAAACCTAAAACCGAAAAACCAAAAACCAATATTCAAAACATGAAACGTGTGTGTTGTGAACTTGAGCATTATCATACTATTCTAATCTTTACAATTTTGGATCTAAACACAGAACTAAACTATGGTACCGAAGTCTTCTTGTAGAGTGCAATCTCCAAGCCGACTCGAACCAAAACTTCCTTGATCCACCGAGCAAGTGCTATATATGATCTTTGACGCTCGGGCTCTTGAATCAACATGTGAAAGCTTTCAAATCATCTTGTTAAAGCTAATCACCAACTAATATCTTGATTAATGATCTGAAACTAAAATCACAAGATTATTAGTACATATAACTACATGAGTTAATCATCATCAAAACTAGGGTGGAAGGCCTTTGGGCCAACACTATGCGCACGAACTTTTACTCCATCACTCTTCAGCAGTAATGTAAAAGATAAATGAATTAGATACGTACCTAAATGCAAGTCTAAACCATTTTTAATATTTACAAACAATCACTTTACTGTTGAATTAAATACAGTATGCAAAATAAATTAATAAGGAAATCTAACACATGCGGAAGCTATATTTTGTTGTATGAAAACACCTGCAAAAAGATCAATTAGTAGTCCACTACAAATGCCGCGAAAACACAGCTTTTTGCCGCATTTGCGCGGTAAAATTATGGCCTCTAATGCTCTACCTTCTTGGGCAGAGACACATAGTAGCAATATGTCAACTGTAGCTCTTCGATTAATGAGTTTAGACTTTGCACACAAAAACAAAGAAGAAAAAGTTAAATTGTTTAAGTAAATCAAAAAAGAAAATGAAAACTTATCGTCCCTCCCCGGCAACGGCGCCAAAATTTGATTGAGTTTTAACCTGCACACAGAAAATAATAGTTTAAAAATTAAGATTGAAACATGTAAGGTACTCAATACTACCACGATAGCAAGTGGCTATGCAGGTCGTGATCTACAGGAAGGACTAACGATGGAAGCTTTCAAGTAAGTTCATTTCTTTTTCAGTTTACAAAAATATGCTAGGAATTTCTTCTCAGTTTTAGAAAAAGAAAGCAAAAAGGTTAGGTTAGAAGATGTGAAGAAGATGATAAAAAAAAAATAATGTTGTTGTTGTTGTTATTGTTGTTTTACAATTGAAAAGGAAAACTAAATAAAGAGGAGAATGTTGGTTTTGAGTAGAATTCTAAACTAAGAATTAAAAGAAAACTAAAAACTCTTACATACCTCTTTCGTGCTTGTACGCGCCGGAAAAAGGAATAAAGGGTGTTCGCTGTAAAGTTTCCTTGAATCAGATGAAAAATTATAACAAAACTGTTTTCCTTCCAGTTACAAGGGAGGGAGGATGTTGAATCTTGAATCCTCTCTTTTTTAAAGCTGGGTTCTTCAAGTGGCGGTGGAGAGTGAATCTTGTTCTCCGTTGACCGGATGACCGTCGGGATCGTCAGGGATCTTCTCTTTTGCTGGTAGAAGGAGTAGCACAGCTCTGTCTACCAAAACTCTCAAAGAGAAGGTAGGCAAAGGGCAACTTGAGCGCAGCAAGTTCTCTGAAGGGCTTTACTCTCTTTCTTTTCTTGTTGTCGTTGTCGTCCTCCTTGTTCTCCGACGTTCTTGTTCTCCTCCTCCGAAAATCCCACCCCTTCTTCATAGCGACGGGGCTATTTATAGAGGCTCCAGGGGTGAACGTGCCCCCTAAAAGTGCTCCACAATGAGGGGCTGACCTCCCCGCTATGTGGGCGGCGACTGGCCCCATAACCAGGGCGGTTATAACCGAGGCGCGGGTTTCAACCCACGCGCCTTGATACTGTGACGCGGGCTTTGGGCCCTCGCGCCTTGATGCTGAGACGCGGGTGTCGAGCCCACGCGCCTTGATGTTGAGACGCGGGTGTCGCGCCCACGCGCCTTGATGTTGAGACGCGGGTGTCGAACCCATGCGCCTTGAACTTGAGACGCGGGTGTCGAGCCCACGCGCCTTGATGTTGAGACGCGGGTGTCGAGCCCACGTGCCTTGATGTTGAGGCTCTGCTTTTTAATGGCTTGTGTGATTTTTAGACAGCCTACAGAACCCCTCCAAAGTTTTCGATATTCCGCAGTTAACTGGGACGGATTTCGAAATACTTTGGACTCTAGCTGAATTCACCTCTATAACTGGACTGTTAATGCTCCGGGTTTGATCTTACTGGAGTTGGTCTTCGTAAGTGTACTGTTGAACTCTTTGAGGCCACCAGAGTTGATCATGTTGAGTGTCTAGATACACAGTCTAAACCTCCCCGATTGCTTTTAGTCTGTCATGGACGCGTTTTAAGCCAGGAGTGGACGATCGTCTGCTTGTGCCAGTGTACTGTTGAAACTGATTTGCAGAAGTAAGGACTGAACGCTAGTTCTTTTTGAAGAGTAGAGATGGTACTGCTTTACAGACGCGACTTTCATGGGGCGCGCCTTTTGGAAATGAAAAACGCGACTGATATTCCATTGGGCAGACGCGATGCTAGGCCGGATTGGAAGGACGCGAACTTCGGAGAGACGCGCCTGTTGGGTGCGAATCCGTGCCATGTCATGAGTGCACTGCCAGTTATCCTGGGGAACCGTCGGGACATCACCTTTTGGCGCGCGGACTTCCCGGTTCATTAAATGATCTGTTCCACGCGTCAAGCGATGACTCGCTGTAGAGCTAATCGAGCCACGCGCCTCGTATCTTTGCAAATCTTTGTGCCTATAAATGGCAACAGTCGGAGAGATATCCTCTTCTTCTCCGAGCGCATCTGTTAGGGTTTTTTGAGAAAAAGGAGTCTTCTCTTTCTCTTTCTATTTCTTCATCGTTCATCATCGGATTTTTGATTAACGATGGCACCCAAAGCTAAACCCACCGCATTATCTTCAAAAGCGGCCGTCGCCGAGGCCTAGAGGGGCGGTTCCTCCGCGCAGGAAGTCCTTTTCCCAGGTATAATACCATTAATGGAAGTTCATGGAACCCCTAAAAAAAATCTTCTTTTTTTTTTGGAGGAGAACCGTCAACACAGAATATAAACCGTATTTGATTCTCAGACGCGGTCTCAGACGCGGTCTTTGAGTTGATAACCAAGGCGCGGGTTTGATGACCCGGTGCCTGTGAGCCCTGCATTTCGGATTCTTCACTTAGAATATTTCTAATTGTGAAGGGTTCGGACGCGGGCTTGATCCTTGCGTTCTATGACATCAGGTGCTGATTTTTTATGAATCTGGCACCTGAGCCCAAGTACTTAGAGATTTTTCATAAGTCTTGGTTTTCAAAACGCGGGCTTGATCCTGCGGGCCTCACATCTGGACGCGGATGTACAGGTCTGGACGCGGATTTTGATAATTCCTGCATCCAATGTCTCTTCTACGTCTGGACGCAGACTCTCAAGTCTAGACGCGAATTTTGATAATTTCTGCGTCCAGTATCTTTTCTGCGTCTGAAATATAGACACTTAACATTTTATTTTTGATAAGATGTCTGATCAAGTGTCCTTTTCTTTTGCAGTGCCACACTCTTCTGCTCCACTCTCCAAGAAGCGCCACTTTGGGCACGTAGGTGGTGCTGACCGTGATTTAACCTTTGTGCTGCAAAGGACTGTACCTGTGACTGCTGACAGGTCGCAGGAGCGCAAGAAAAGGCTCTCCAATGTTGACATGATAACTTTTCGGGAGCTTATAACTGACGCAGCATTCACAACGGATGCTCACGTTCCGCTGGAGAAGCCTGCCTTCTTCTTTGGAGACCATATCGGCGATGGCGGCTATTCCATGTATGACGGAGATTATAAATGGCTCCGCCAGATAGGGGATAGAAGATTTTTTTTCCGGACATGGAGAGGATGTACCCGCTGTCTTATCTCCAGCACATGTCCGTCCCTCGGAAGATGAAATGGGACCTTTCCCGATATATCCCTGAGATTACTCTCGGTGACTTAGGCTCCAAAAGGGTATACCGTCATGATAGTTATGATAGGGCGGTTCTCGGCCTGTTCCCCGGGTCGCTCAGGACTGAGCCCCCGGTCGGAGAAACACCAAAACTTGGCACCACTTTCCTTAACGCATTCATGAAAGTGGAGGGCAATTTTCCGGTTGAGTTCCGTTCGCCCGGGTGGGTTCATTCCACCGAGAAGTATTGGTGGGGCAGGATAGTAAGCTTCGTCCTTGCCGACCTTAGGGACTTGTTGGAGCAAACGGATTTGTACAAGCAGTTAGGGCCGTCCAGTATGGTATCCCGCTGAGTTCTCAGAACTTCTTCGGGATCCTGGAACGTTACAATCCTTTGACGGGGACATTCTTCACTCCGGTCGGAGAGATGGGCCTTGCCCTGCACGAGTTGCATGAGGTCTCGGGGCTGGCAACAGGGGACTCTCCCTATGAGGAATATGTCCCAACCACTGAGGAGCTCAACCTTATGAAGAAAGGGTCTCCTCAAGTGTACGAGACTTATTGGGAGGTGTTATGTCACTTCCACATTTGCGGTCAGGTAACCTCTTGGAGGTCGGGAGGAGTCAAGCAGCTGTCTTGGGCCAGCTACTTGTTTTAACGGCATCAATAAGAAAAACATCCGGTAACCCGACTGGCTCCCAGCTCTGACGAGGAGATTGACGACAGGATTAAGGCTTCTGAAGGCTTCTACACCACGGTTTCGAACGAGGATGTTTTTGAACCTGACATGGTTTTTGAAAGCTTTCATCATCAAGCCCGGGTTCCTATCTCCGATCGAGCACTGTTGGCGGGCTTCTTGATGCTTTGGTTGAAGCGCTGTATGGTGCCCACGCTGCCACATGAAGTCATTGTTGCCGATGTAGTGTACCCGGCGGTGCTCCTGGCCTATGGCAGTCCCATAGCCCTTCTCCCGGCCATGGCGGCTGGCATTCAAAGCGGGTTGCGGGCATTAACCCAGACTTTCTGCGAGGCAGGGAAGGCTGTCGACTCCCATGGCAAGCCGATTGTTGACTCAGAGGGGAAGCCGACGGTGAAGCGCCCCAATCCTCGGGTCGAGCTGCCCTACATGTACTTAATGGCTTGGTACGTGATGCACTGCCCCTCTCTGATGACGCCGGTGCCTTGGAGTAAGGGTTTTGTCCCTTTTGTACAGCGGTTGGAGGGTTCTGACTGGTGTAATACTTACATGTATTACGTTCGAAAGTGCATTCTGTCTGCTTCGAACTACCAGCTTAACCGCTGCTTCCCCGAGATTCCTGGTGCATCTTTCGGGGAAATATTTACCGACTCCGCAGGCCAAGATGATTTCACTAGGCTGTCAACGAGGATTTTCTGGTGGTTGGTTAACATCCGGCCTGGGTATGTGCTTTTCCGGCAAGGAACTTCATGCACAATCGAGCCATATATGCCGAATTGCTTTGCCCGACAATTCGGCTATGATCAACTCTACGTCGGCAACCCCAATGCTCGACTCGCCTTCAGTGGGAACTTGTTCGAAGGTGCTCAGGCTTGGTACTATAGCGTGGCCGGAGGGACGGAAGCAACTTTCCGTTTACCTATCAAGGAGCCAAAGGGCCGCACAAGCTTCAGCTTCTGTACCTGGTACTTCCAGGTCAACCAGACACCCTACTTTGTTCCAGAGTATTCATGCATTGAGAGTATCAATGCAAATTTCGAAGCAAGGTCGGGGTCCGGTAAACGCTCGCGAGGCGTCGAGCAGTATCTGGAGGCTCTGAGGGAAGTCGGGAGAGGGTCGAGGGAGGAGCCACGAGCAACAAAGGCTCGACAAGCAGTGAGTAAGCGTGCTCGAGGCTCTACTTCCACTGCTGACCCTGCCCCAAAGAAGGTCCGGAGAGACTTGACGGCCGAAGTTTCTCTATCCGAAGGCATCCCTGCTGGTGTTGAGGAACCGAGGGAAGAAGAGGCAGATGAAGAGGCTGTCCCCTTAGTCCGTGCCCATAGGTTGCGCAGTAGGGGCTGCAGGAGTCCAGAGGAAGGAGAGCCTGCTGAGGAACCGACCGCCGCTGACGAGGCCGAGCAGTTCGAAGTCGACATCATGAGCGGAGGTCATGTTGAGATTCTGGGGGTCTCAGCTCAGCCCGGGTTTTCCTCGGCTCGCGAAAGGAGAGATGAGGCACAGCAACCGGAGGTCGACATCATCAGTGATGTTGAGATTGCAGGAGTCTCAACTCAGCCCGGGCCTTCCCCTGCTCATGAAAGGAGAGATGAGGCACAGCAACCTGGGTCTCCAAGTGTGTTCATCTCCAGTCCTCGGACGGTTGACCCCAGGCCTACCACTGGGGTAATTGGTGGCAAGGCTCCTGCTACCGAGGCCTCTCGCATTGAACTGTCGTCTTCCTTATCCACAGAGGGAAGCGATTTTGAGGATGAGGTCGACTATGGTGACGAACCCGCTCCTCCTGATCCGAGTAAATTCTCACACATCTCGGAAGAGGAAATACATGGGTGCGAGCCGTTGACGGCATCACCACTGGCGGCAGTTATTCCCGCTGAAGGTACTTTTTTCACCTTCTGACTTAATTTCTCTTTTCATTTGAAGAGGAGGTTTTAACATTCTCCTTTTATGCTGCAGGGTTGGCCGAGGATATTAAGGCCACAACCTCCTCGCATATCGAGGAGATGGTGCAAGAGTTGACCCAGCCGGAAGGAGTTGAGACTCCAGCCGCCGAGATGCCTCCAGAGAAGGCAACTACTGAAATCGAGGAGACTCCTACTCTGTAGGACGAGGAGGCAACCACTGAAGCCAGGGAGACTTCTACTCTGCAGGATTCGCCTAAGAATTCGACATCTCTGGACCTCCAACTTGGTAAGAAAATTTTGATGTCTTGGATGTTTCTCTTTTCACATTGTAGCTAATGTTGAGATAATTTGCAGAGAGAAGTGGGGGGGCTCAGGTGGAGAGTCTGACGGTCAGTGCCCCTCTGGAAGGCCACACAGCTCAAGCCTCGGCTGAGTTTTCTGAGGAGGTCGAGCTCACTACTCTGTCATCAGCTGTGGAGGTTCCTGCAGAGGTAGCACCCCCAGAAGCGCTAGTGGCTACTCTTGCTCCTGCCGTACCGGTGGTCAGCCCGACTCTTGCGCGAGAAGAGCCGGCTTACATCCCTCATCCCGTGATAGAAAGGGGGTCGGGGAGCACCTCGGGCGATGATACTATGGAGTTCCTGACACGCAAGACGGTGCAGCAGTTCCTTGACTCGATGCGATCATGCATCGATTTCATCCTGTCTGGGGGTAGCTCCTTTGAATTCGCCCGGATGTTTCTCGGAAATTTGGCTGAGAACATCAAGTTGGCTGGAGGCCCTTCGCTAGCCCAGGCGTGTCTGCTAGTGGTGGAGCAGCTGGGAGAAGACCTGAGTGAGCTTCGATCCCTGGAGGATGCCGGCTCATTCCACGAAGCCCAGGAAACTCTGAATAGGCTCCTTTCTGCTCAAGAGCAGGAGCGAAGGGAGGTGGAGGAGAAGATAACCGATAACACCTGTTTTCTTGAAGGTTTCCAGGCTGATCATCAACGGCTAGCGGTCGAGTCCAAGGAATCTGTCATGATCATACAGGCTGCAAAGCAGGCTATCCTTGACTCTCGGGCTGCTATAACTAGGGCTGAGGCCATGATTGCTTTTAACGAACAGAGGCTTGCTACCTCTGAAAAGAGGCTAGCGGAGTTAGAGGCTGCCAAGGTGCAAGTTGAAGCAAACCTCTCTGTTCGTTCATCTGAGTTGGAATCCCTCCGAGTACAAGCGCAGGGATTTTTATCTGAGGCGGATCTGCGGGCCCAAGCTCTCATGGAGGCTGAGAAGGCGCGTCAACATAAGATACATCGCCTTAGAGAGCAAATCCGTTCCTTGGCGAACCAGGACTTGTAGCCTTCTTTTTTTTTTGTAAAGAAAAAGGACACTCTATTCACCAAGAGTGTTTGTACTTTCTTTTACCATTTTTTTTTGAATAGTAAAAGTCTTTGAAGTTCTTGTTCCATCTTTATTGCCTTGCTGTAGATGAATTCAACTTCTTTTAATGAAACGCGTCGTTGACTCAAGTCTTCTTGATGAGACGCGGCATTGATTCATAGAGAGAGACGCGGTCATCAGTTCATAAGAACTTAGGCAGAACTAAGTCCTTTTGCTGAGATGCGGCGTCAAATCATAGAGAGAGACGCAAATCCGTCCTGCTAATGAAGACGCGGTTCAAGTGGACGTGAAGGACGCAGTTTTTTGAGTGTGACTCACTGGTCGCAGTCCTTAAGGATGCAGCGCTGGGACTTTTGACTAGGTGCAAAAACCCATCACTACCCATGCAGACGCAGCTCCTCTGATGAAGACGCAGTTTGAGCGGACACGAGGGACGCAGCCTTGCGTATTTTCCGACTAATCCCACAATGGCCTAAGTCTTTTGCTGAATTAAGTGCTTTCCCTTAAAATGGGCCCCATTTGCTGAAGGGACGCAACTTTGGGTCACGCGGACATTCCTCTGGAATGCAGGTGGACGTCATTCAGTTTGAAAAGAGGACGCGGATTCCTGGACGCGGCTTTCTCATCTGCGTCTTGATGTAACTTCCCAGGCGTTAAATGCGGCCTGACTTAAAGATTTCATGAGATCTTTCAAGTCTTCACTGACGATTGGAAAACCGGGTCGTTCGTTGTTTCCCGAAACAGTTGTCCACGCGTTGGTTCCTCATTGGACTCAGGCGTTAATGCCTTTTAATGCAAAACCGGCGCTGGCGGTTTGAGACCAGCGTCTGCGACGCTTCCCGAAGCAACGTTCCACGCGTCACTCCTATTGGACTTTGACGGTCGTGCGGTCATTAAGGCCGACGGGAACCATTAATGGCAGTTATCAGGGGCTGCCTATAAATAGGGCTCACCCTCTCCCCCTTTAACAACCCAAACTTAGACTGTTTTCTTTTGACAGCGAGTGCACTGAGAGACTCCATCTTCTCCAGAGTTTCTAACAGGGGTTTGTCTCCATGGATGGAGGTGACTCTGTGGATGAAGATGACCCGAAGCTTTCATGCTTCTGTTTGGTCTCTTCAGGAGAAAGCATCTCTTTGATCATCTTTCATGTCCACGTTTTAATGCAGAGAGTTCAACTCTTGATAGAGGCCTCTGCGGGTATGCCGTCCCGACTTGCCATGATATTTTTAGTCCACCCAGGCTTGCACCTTGGCATCTCTTAAAGAGATATCACCATCTGGATGAAGTCTTAGTTGGTGCATTCCTTTTTTTGGAATTTGCGCCATCGACTTGAACTTCTCTGGACGCGAGTACAGAAGTCTTTGGCACTTGGCACTGGCTTTGCTCATGAAGCTCGCGTTTTAAGGCCACTGACTTGGATGAATTCCAACTCGGGTTGAAGGTTTCAGACCCGAATCTTGCAACTCCTGTTCATTCAACAGGGAGATGGCAATTTTTTGTGGCGTCTGATTCTCTGCGCGCCTTGTATCTTAGACGCGGATGTGGAATTAGGTCGCGTTTGAATTCTGTGTGTATCACAGTCTTGCTCGCGTCTGTTTCTGCCACCGCGGAAGTTTGGCTCACTGCGTGGGTCATTACCGCGTATGCAGTCTTCAGCAATAACCGCGTTTGTGACTTAGTTTTCTTCTATCGAAGTGTACTAAGTTCTGAATTGTCTAATTCCTTTGTTTATTCCTTGCAGGTAGGCTTGATCATCCTATTTCACGTTCACTGGGCCCGTGGGAGAATATATCGGCCGGTGAACTTGTTCGATGTTCGTCCACAAGGGAAGAAATCATAGTCTCTGTCGTCCACAAGGGAAGAAATCACGATCCCTGACGGGGACTTAACCCTCGTCAAGATCTCTTTGAACGTGACGCACCCGTCATGCTTGCGGGCTGGTCACGATCACAGTGGGTATGGCAGCGAGGGGGGTTACGGTGGATATAGTGGCAGATAGCATCCCCTTCCTCTCTCACCCCAGAAGTGACATCGAGGACACTCCATGTTTGTTGGATGGCCTTATGGCAAGAGAGATGCTTATGAATGAAGGGTTGCAGGGCTTTCTGCTGCCATCGGACCTCAAGAACACCATTGCTCTTAGCTTAGTCAGCTAGGGCTCTTTCGATGTTTACATCATGCATCGTGGTGCAGCCAGCTTCTATTGTCGTCACAGTTTGGCGCTTTTCCAAACATCGTGCACTTGGAATTAGATGCGGCTTTAAGGAGTGAGTACGGCCTCTGAGAGAGAGAGAGAGGGACTCTTTGTACTCCTTAATTGTAACACTCAATCTTATTGTATAAGAGAGCGTTTTTGTATCACTTTCATGTGTCTGGATATAAATAAAAGTAACATTTTTCTTTCTGCCTCTTTCTATTGTCTTGAACCTTTTGTCTTCAGTCAGACGCATAGAAGCAGAAGATCTTTGACTTCGTCAAAATTATGATGATAATATCAAACAGTCAAATTTTTTAGAGAGAAATCATATTTTTGGAACTCCCCAATGCTGTCAGAGGTGTAATATTAACTTAACAAGAGATAAGATAATTTTGTGGACCTGTCAATCTATAAAGGAGAATGACAAGTGAAACTCGTACCCCCAGGGAAAATGGGCCTTTATCAAGGTTTAGGATTCACTTGATTAAGCTCAGCTGGGGATCTGAAGGAAAACACTGTTAATGGTGTAGTATTAACCTAACAATGTGTTTAGGTAGACTTGTTATTCTGTTGAAGAGAATAGCAGGTGAATCTAGATCCGCGGGGAATCTAAGAAGGTTTTTACCGTTAGAGGTTTGATATTAACTTAACGGGTTGAAAGTTGTCTTGCCAGAAGTGTGATGTTAACTCGACAAGAATGTGAATCAGAGGTGTAATATTAACTTGACTCAAAAGTATTTCAGTTTTGTTTTGGGAAAACTGAGAGTGTCACTGACATAGGTGTGATGTTTAACTTGACAGTGAGGGTAATGCTAGAGGTGTAATGTGAAACTTAGCATTGGTCATCTCGGCTTGGATAAGGAAGTCGAGGAAAAGTCATGGCCATAGGTGTATTGTTGAACTTAGCAATGACTTAGATGCTAGAGGTGTAATGTGAAACTTAGCATTGGTCATCTCGGCTTGGATAAGGAAGTCGAGAAAAGTCATGGCCATAGGTGTATTGTTGAACTTAGCAATGACTTAGATGCTAGAGGTGTAATGTTAACTTAGCATCATTCGTTTCAGCTTCAACATGAAAGTCTGAAGGAAAGTGACTGTCAGAGGTGTGGTATTAAACTTGGCAGAAACTTGATGTACCGTTTAGAAGTATAATGTTAACTTAAACAGTAATTTTGTCAGAGGTGTGATATTAACTTGACAGAAACTTGATTTGCGATATGAGCAATTTGAGGACCTGTCATTCTATTGATAAGAATGGACAGGTGGAGTTTGAAGTGCCAGAGGTATAGTGTTAACTTGGCAACAACTGTATCTTGTAGGCCTACCATTCTGTGGATGAGAATTGGTAAGGGATTTTAGAGGGGAGAGTGGAGTTGAGTCCACTTAGGATTTTTAGCAAACCCTCAGCTATCAACGGGTTTGATATGCCTTTACCAACTACCGTTTGAGTTGGGCTAGCCATGCTATTCCCCTCAGCATGATGAGTTGTCGAAGATTTATGTTGGGCTTAGAAGCCAACATTTTCCTCTATCCTTAGCCGTCGGAGGCGTTGGATATTAATGAAGAAACTCTTCTTGTTTTGATCAGAGGTGTAATTTTGAACTTGATCAGCGGAAGAATACCATTTAAGGATAGTATTTCTTCAAGAACCTGCCATTGATAGGCATCATGAGTGTATCGCCATTCGAGGTTATGAGGCGATATGATCCATTCGAGTAGACTGACTCTACCACAAACGGTCCTTCCCATTTGGGTTAGAATTTTCCTTTTGTCTTGTGCGTCATCACCATTGGTCTTCTGACGGCTAAGACAAGATCGCCTTTCTTGAAAGTTCGAACTTTAACTTTCTTGTTGAAGGCTCTAGTAATTCGAGCCTGGTAGATCTCGATTTGTTGTTGGGCCCGCAAACGCTTATCGTCTAAGGCTTCCAATTCTTGGAGTCGCTGTTGATGCTTCTCCTCTGTTGTCATCTCCGCTGTCAAGGCGACGCGTAGAGATGGAATTTGGATCTCTAGTGGAAGCACGGCTTCACACGCATATACCAAAGAAAATGGCGTGGCTTTAGTTGGGGTTCGCACAGTTGTGCGGTAGGCCCATAAGCATTCACCTAGCTTATCGTCCCAGTCTCGTTGACTTTTCGAGACGAAGTTCTTGAGAAGCTTGCCAATGGTCTTATTGAAAGCTTCTGCGAGGCCATTAGCGGCAGGATAGTATGCCGTTGAGGACACACTCTAGATTCTGAACTTGGCACAGAATCTCTGGAAAGGCTGGCTGATAAACTGGGGTCCATTGTCATGGACAATTCGCCGAGGTACACCGAAACGGTAAATAACGTGATGTTTCACGAACTTGATCACGTTAGACGATTTTACCTCCTTCAGAGGAATAACTTCGGCCCATTTAGAGAAATAATCGGTTATTGCCAAAATAAACCGATGTCCCTTGATGATGGTGGGCTGATAGGACCAATCGCATCCATCCCCCACATTTCAAATGGCCAGGTAGAGGTCGTGGAGTGGAGGTACCCTGGTGCTTGATGGATGAAATCGCCGTGCACTTGGCAGGCGTGACATCTTTTGGCATAAGTGATGGCATCGGCAATCATCTTGGGCCAGTAGTAACCCAATCTTTGGAGTCGATGTGCCAGTTTTGGGCCAGGTTGATGGGCTCCACACATACAATCGTGGGCTTCTTTCAATACCTCTTGGGCCTCCTTTGGTGAGAGGCACCGGAGCAAGACCCTGTCATGCGATTGACGATACAATGTTCGTGCAATCGCATTGTAATAAAATTTAGGGGCTTTCCTTCGAATGGCAGCCGCTTCCTTGGCGTCCTCAGGCAGGATGCCATACAAGACATAGTCGATATAGGGGAATCGCCAGTCTTTAAGCTCTGGTCCGGTTGACAATTCCAGCGCTGCTTTGCCTTGATACTCTCCCTTTGACTCCTGATAGTCTTCGAGGGCAGTTCTCGGGCAATACAGGTCGTGGCTGTAGACGAATACCTTCTCCATTGCTCCAGCAGGAAGAGCTAAGGAGGCCGCGAGGGACGCCAGTGCATCTGCATGCGCATTTTGCCTGCGCGGTACATGATCGATGTAGAAGTTTGTGAATCTCTCGACCATGCGGATAGTTGCGTTGTAGTAGGGTACTAGGTCTTCATGTCTGACCTCGTACTCCCCGCGAACTTGGCTGACGATGAGTTTAGAGTCGCCATATGCCTCGAGATTTTTAACGCCAATCTCATCGGCGAGCTGCATCCCAATCAAAAGAGCGTTGTATTCTGCTACATTGTTGGAGCAAGGCTCAGTTAGCGAGACAGCTCGAGGAATCACATAGTTCTGTGGCGAGATGAGTACTACTCCTACTCCCGCTACAATGTGTCCTTTTGGGCTTGTTCTGGATGCACCGTCAAAGAAGAGTTGCCATACTTGACTTTCGAATGATGTCTGAGTTAGGCAGGCTTCAGCGACCTCATCTGGGAGATCGTCATAAAGTTTGGTTGCCCTCGGATCTGGATGCTCAGCCAGAAAATCCGCCACCGCTTGTCCTTTAATGGCCTTCTGTGGTAAAAAGTGCATTTCATATTGAGATAACAATATGGCCCATTTTGCCAGTCGACCATTTAGCGATGAAGGTTTTGTCATGAGTAACCTCAAGGGGTTGACTTTTGATATGACATTTATGGTTTGGCCCGCCAGGTAGTGTCGCATTTTCTGAATGGCGAACACCAGTGCCAAACATTCCTTCTCGATCGGATTATACCGATGTTCGGCTCCGATCATTGTTCTACTCAGATAGTAGATCGCTTGCTCTCGTCCTTGGTCATCATGCTGAGCTAGTAGAGCTCCAAAGAATGATCCATTGCCCGGACGTATACTAGGAAAGGTTTTCCGGATATCGGAGCTGCAAGGACTGGTGGTTGGGTGAGGTATTGCTTGATTTCCTCAAATGCTTGTTGACAAGCGTCGTCCCAAATGAACGAGACACCCTTCTTCATTAGCTTAGTGAAGGGTTGGCATCTTCCGCAGAGGTTTGAGATGAACCTACGGATGTACGCCAATCGTCCTTGCAATCCCCTGAGTTCCTTGAGATTTCTCGGAGGTTGCATTTCCTGGATAGCGCGAACCTTTTCCGGGTCCAGATGAATTCCCGTGGAGGTTACAACAAATCCTAGGAATTTGCCACTGGCCACCCCCAGGAAGGACTTGGTGGGATTCATCTTCAATTGATGAGCTCGCATGATGTCAAAAACCACCTTCAGGTCAGCTATGTGATCATCTTTAGTGCAGCTTTTTACCGTGATGTCGTCAACATAACATTCCACCGTTTTGCGTATTTGCTGATGGAAAATGGCATTCATGGTCCTTTGATATGTTGCCCCTGCATTCTTCAGTCCGAAGGGCATGACGGTGTAGCAATGTACCCCTAGAGGTGTCCTGAAGGAGGTATGCTTTTCGTCATCAGGATACATTTTAATTTGATTGTATCTTGAGAATCCATCCATGAAGGACATTCGTTCGAATCCACAAGTATTGTCAATCATGACATCTGTGATTGGCAGTGGGAATTCGTCTTTGGGGCAAGCCTCGTTTAGATCACGGAAGTCGATGCAGATCCAGATCTTCCCGTTCTTCTTGACAACTGGGACAATGTTGGCTACCCAGTCGGGATGTTGTTCTTCCCTGATGAAGCCAGAATCAATAAGTTTTCTGACTTCTGATTGAATTGCCTCCATTATCTCTGGACGGAACCATCACTGCTGTTGTTTGACAGGTTTTGCGTCCGGATTTATGTTGAGGCGGTGCATAGCCACTTGAGGATCAAGTCCAGGCATGTCCTCGTAATTTCAGGCGAAGACGTCTATATACTCTTGTACAAGAGATACTAGATCCTTCTTCTCCGAAGGTGACAGGCCGTCACTTATGAAGATGGGCTTAGGATTGGCCTCATCTCCTAGATTGACTTGAACAACCTTGTCTTCTGTGGGTGGCTCGCGCTGTTCAAAGCGGGTATCCCAAAGAGTATTTAAATGTTTGATCCAAGGATCTGCATCAGATTGGATCATTTCTTCATCTTCGTCTTCCAGGTGGCTTGTTGAAACCATGTTCACTGAAAGTTCTCTGAAGATGTTGCCGACACTGACATCCGACTCCCACGATGACGTGCCTGAAGAGTAATTATGACCTGATGGCCCTCCAGAATCAGAGGCTGATGGGATCGGAGTCGATACATAGCCCAACCCCCGGCGCGTCCGATGATAATAATCGGCGGCTTTCCCTTTCGGCACAAAGGATCAAAGTAGTGTTCTCCTTCCTTTGCCGAAGTTCAACCCGGTTCTGTTGATTAGATCATACCCTATGCACTTCATCATTTTGAGCGTTTTTGGTTCATAATGACCGAACTGAGGGGATTCCTCCTCGCCTTCCGATTCTTCGTGGGGCGTTGGTTCAGATGAGATTCGCCCAAAAAGAATTGGTTTTTGGCCTTTCCGTCTGGCTGGAACCATAAATATAGATTCTTGCGCATTACCATTGTCTTGGTATGTCCCGAAGGATGATTTTACTGGTACATGCAACGATGTCAAAGCATCCATTGCCGACCAGAGGTCATCATCTACATCAGTGCTAGTATCTGACGGTATTGAATCAGAAGCAAACACAGACAAATACGCTAAATCTAATTCTTCATTAATGTACCAACCGCTTACATCGTCGGTGGTATTATCAACATCGAGCTTATCAATGCTCTTTACAAGTGGTTCTAACTCCCACAGGCACTCTTCTTTTTCAGGCTCAGTGTCAGCCTCATTACCAGAGTCTGGCTCCTCTGGTTGCAGGGTTTCATTTATCTCCACAGGATCCTGATATAGGAGGGAATCCGTGAAATAATTTTAGACCCCTTTAAACGGATACCTTTCGGCGATCAACGTTTGAATCTTTCCACTCCCGTCAATGTATTTCATGACTTGGTGGAGAGTGGAGGGAACGATGGAGTTGCGGTGAATCCATGGTCGTCCCAACAGTAGGTTGTTGGAAGTGTCAGCATCGATGACGTAGCATGTCACTTCCGACTTGAGGCTTCCAATCTGGCATTTGAGCTTAATCTTCCCCATCGGACGGGTGCCATTGGCATTAAACCCGTAAATGATCGTCTGGGTAGGGCTCAGACGATAGATGGGGATACCTGTTGACTGATTTTCCTGCACCCAAAAATATAGTCTTTTAGAATATGATGTGCAAGTCTCAGTTCTAATCCGCGGTAGCAGGGCTATGCGGGTCGTGATCCTCAGGGAGGGACTGCGATGGAAGCATTAAGCAAGTTTCTCTAAAGTTTTTATCTTTTTTATTAGTTATGATGGTGGTATTTACAATGGGTGGTATTTACAGTGAAGTGGAAGAGAAGAATTTAGGAAGATGTGGATCTAAACTAAAGGAAGAAAAGAAAGAAAGATTACCTCTTCAGTCTGCTTACCGTTTGAACCGTTGCGATGATTTACCTTTTCTTAGAAGGCGTACAAGCACGGCTTATGGGATCGTCCGCCTTCTTAATCTACTCTACGAAATGAAAAACAAGCTATGAAGACCTGTCCATCGCCATGGGCCGTCAAGGTTCCTTCTTCGGCTAGGTATTCTCGAAGCAGTTGGATCTCATGGTGGGCAAGACATTAGAGAACAAATAGAAGGAAGTAAATACTGAGATACACAAGATTAAATAAGAAGAAAACAATACAAAAATAAAAGCAAACCTCGATTTGATTATTAAACAATGGTGGAAAAATAGAACTTACACCGACTGTCACCATCAGTACAAGTAGATCCCTTCCTCCATGAATACATCATCTCCTCTCAGTTTTTACAAAAAGAAAATAGAAATTTACAGAGGAAAGAAAATCTAACCTAAAACCTAAAACCCTAGCTTTTGGCCCTTGGCTCGCCTCTGGACGCTCTGTACGTTGCACTGCAGGGGGTATTTATAGGCGCAGAAGGAAGTAGAGTCCCATCACGACACTTCCACAAAAGTTGTTGCCCGGAGTCATCCATACTGCCGCGGAAACGCGGCTTTTGCCGCGTTTCCGCGGCAAAGCTGTGGTTGCTGGCCACGCGCTTTGGCGCGTGGCCTCTCCTGGTCCGTCCATCTGAGCGTTTACTTCTGGAAGCTTGATCCTGGCTCTTTATATTGGGATTTCGAGATAACTTAGTAATCAAGTTACCTTGATCTCAATTATCCCAAATCTTTTATCACGAATTTCCTTCTTATCTTTGGCTTTTATGCTCATCCCGCAAGAGTTTAGGGTTGGGTAGAATTCTATCCTTCCCTCATCTTTAATAATTGCAACTTTAGCCCTTGTATATTTGCACTTTGACAATCTGATATTTGCACTTTGACTCTTGGGCTTCAAATATGGGCTTAGATCTGGGCTTTTGGGCTCTTTAAGCTTTATTTATTATAAAAATAAGAATTCGAGGCCTGCACACAATAAATTATAAATTATTAATAAATGTGCAGAATTAAATGAATAAATATGAAAATGTGATGGTAAATATGATGATAAAAATGCACTTTTGACTACCAATCACACCCCCACACTTATCTTTTTGCTCGTCCTCGAGTAAAAACAAAGAAAAAGAAAAAGAAATGAAAAGTTAATCTAACCTAACTCACTTTCGTAGGAATCACGATTGCACTTAGCATGTGCAACAAGCCGTTAAACCTCTAGGTTACCCTAGAGGACGAGTGTTGTCTCGTGAGGGTTTTCAGCGGATTACACCACAAAATCCATAAAAAGGAAAATATTTGAATTATTATTGAAGAGACTAAGTAGTCTATAAGTTTTAGGATCCTCATTTTTATTCATTCTTTAAACTTAGTCTTAATAAAGTTAATTGTTTTCCATTTTAGGTAAGGGTCAAAATTGAACTTCTAATATAGTCTTTTTCGTTACCAAAAATCATATGCATCCTTGTAACTTGGCTAGGAATTCCTTAACTTGGACTCTCATGCCTCTTTATTATTTTATAACATCATCTAATTTTCTTTCGTGTAAGTATCAAGGCTTCTTGAGGCCCTCATACCTAACTAATTGACTATTAGATGTGTAATATAATTTTTTTTTTTTTGGCATGTATAACTCTTCTAATTTTCTTTCGTATAAGTATCAAGGCTTCTTGAGGCCCTCATACCTAACTAATTGACTATTAGATGTGTTAATACATATATCATATTTCTTAGTTTTATTAGGCTTTCTAATCCACCCATGTAGCGAACTTAAAGTCGATGACTCCCAAACCGGTTGGCTTTAGGCCACCAGGTGAGAAAACACCCCGCGGACTTAAATTCGAGTGAACTAGGCCCCAAAACTAAGGACTTTATTTTATTTACTCACCTTTAGGCATGAATACTTATGCTTCATGAGGCACATGTATCAGCTTAATTGGCGATATTTTTTTTTATGAGGCACAAGGTCTTTGTCTTAGAATCCTAGATATGCATTTGGTATGCACATTTCATTAAGGTAAAAATCAAGACTAATTACTTATTCAATTTCTCCTCCTATACCTAAAATTTAAACAATTTATTTATTTTGACCAAGTTTTTAGAAATCCTAATCATGATTTTCCTAATCCTTAAAACTAACTTAGATTTCTTTCAAAAAAATAAGTCAAAATATTTCTTTTTATAACATTTTTTTTAAAATTTTTTTTTTCAGAATTTTTTTTTTTTAGCAAATTTTTTTTTTTTTAGTTTCTACCTATGTTAGTATGTTAGTAAAGCCCACCCCCACACTTATCTCATGCATTATCCTCAATGTATGAAATGAATGCATATATGCATGAAACAGAACAAGGGAAGGCGGAAGTTACCTTAGGGTGGTGGTTCCGGAGGTGGTCTAATTGGTCCACGAAATGCGGCCCAAACAAGATAACGTGGTAGTTCACGGGACCTACCTTTATTGACCACTTTTTTATTTACATATTTACAGTCCCCAGAATGAATAGGATCATGGAAAATCCTCTCGTGAAACTTACTCCCTTTACATGACCAGTCCTAGAAAATCATCACAGAGTCATGGTCTATACCTATGTCCAACAAAAGAATGTGACTTGGTAGAATGGTTGACTTGGACTCAAGAATGATAGGTTCAGGATCTAATACTGACTCAGGAAAGAAACTCAAATCAAGTAAAGGTTCAGGAGTCGGGCTAGGATCAAGAAGTGGGTCCAAGTCAAGAAATTGAAACTCAAGTCTACAATCATTTTTCCACAATGGAATGTGACTCAATGTTGGTGATTCAAGTTCAGGAATGATAGGTGTGGGAATCAAAACTGACTCTAAAATATTACCTAAGTCGGGTAACAAAACAGGAGTCAATAATGATTCGGGAATTTGAACTTGATCATAGATTTGGGAATCTAGGTCACATATCTCATTAGTTTCAATCTCATAAAAATGGGAACTTGCCAATTTTTCCATGGGACTTTCAAAATTGCACAATTGGTCAAGTTCAATATGATCATCAAAAATGGGTGATTCAATTTCATGATTTATGGGTATGGGAATAAATGTTGGCTCAGAAAATTGGTCCAATTTGGGTAAGGATACTGGAGTCAACATAGATTCGAAGATGGAAACTGAATCGCAAAGTTGGGGATCGGGTTCACATTCATAGTCTAATTCAATCTCATTGAAATTAAAACTAGCCAATTTGTCTAAGGATTGGGATTGAGCAAGTTCATATTGATGTGATGAAATTGAATTTTGATCAAGGTCTTCTAAACAGAATGATTCTTGGTTCCTATCAAGATGCTCAAGAATGTTTGAAAGTCTAGAAATTTGATCATTCATTGTATCTTGCAACCGATCCACTTTTTCTTCTAACCCATCGAATAGATCAATGGAGGACTGAAACCTTGGTGATGTGGGAAAAGACGTATATGAAGATAATGGTTGAACAGGTGGTTGACCATATGGCTCAGGGGTGTTGAATTCCCATTGACTCTGTGAAGAGTAGTGATGATTATTCCAATCTTGTTCATAGTATTGGGACTGGGGCATGTAATGATTCGGATAAGACCAATCTGGCACACTAGGTTGGTTAGAGTTATGATATGCCGGGTTGGTAATATCCGAAAAAGAGGTTGGTGTATAATATGGATCCTCATTAAAATTGAAAAAATTATTGTTATAGGCCATATCACACAAAGCAAACAAAAGAAAAAAAAAACAAACAAAAAAGAAAAATCTCTAACCTAAGTTAGGGTAGACCTAGACCTAGACGACTCCTAACTGGTTAGACTGTCCACGGGAGGTAGGGTGTAGACTTTGACCACAAGTTAATCAGCCAGGTCGGGGCAAGAGTGGTGGGAGGTTTTCCGTCAAAGACGTTCCTTAATTAAATAACCACCACACTTCGGGCTTTCGGCCCTCAATCCCCTTCCTAGACACTGATTTGGCAGGAGTCAACTTCCAACACCGTTCCCCCTTAGGATAATCTCCTAATTGAGTCCGAGTGTCCCTAGGGCCAACGTCTACTAATTTTTAAGTTAGGCTTGGGTTAGTGAGTGCTTGGGATATGATTTTTGGGCTAAGGAAGGGTGATGAAATCCCCACCTTATCTTGTTAATGGGTTATGCCCTTAAGATGAATTAGTGCAAGTGTACAAGATAAATAGATAAGAATCACTCAAAGCAGAAGATCAACCAAGAGATGAATCCTATTCTACATGCAATGCGTACGTACCTTGCGTCTCCAGCACTCTTCAACAGTAAATAAAAATAATTGAAAAGACACGTGCCTAATATGCAAACGTCTAATCAAATTTTATTTTTAACAACCAATAATTTACTGTTGAATTATTAGCAATTTACAGGTATATCACAGAACAAATCAGAACAGAGCAGAAAGCAGAATTTTTAACTTGAAGCACCCTGCAAAAAATTGGATCAGTAATTCACCACTGTTGCCGCGTTTCTGCGGCTCTGGCCGCGGATCCGCGGCAAAACAGTGGGTTCTGGTGCTCTGCCTTCGAGGGCAGAGGCACAGAATAGCAATATGTCCACTGCTGCTGCTATGTTTCTGTTTCCTGTTCTCCAAACCTGCAAACAGAAAAGAATAAAGAATTAGTTAAAATTAAATTTTTATTTTAGAGATAAACTTACCGTCCCTCCCCGGCAACGGCGCCAATTTGTTGACTGATTTTTCCTGCACCCAAAAATATAGTCTTTTAGAATATGATGTGCAAGTCTCAGTTCTAATCCGCGGTAGCAGGGCTATGCGGGTCGTGATCCTCAGGGAGGGACTGCGATGGAAGCGTTAAGCAAGTTTCTCTAAAGTTTTTATCTTTTTTATTAGTTATGATGGTGGTATTTACAATGGGTGGTATTTACAGTGAAGTGGAAGAGAAGAATTTAGGAAGATGTGGATCTAAACTAAAGGAATAAAAGAAAGAAAGATTACCTCTTCAGTCTGCTTACGTTTTGAACCGTTGCGATGATTTACCTTTTCTTAGAAGGCGTACAAGCACGGCTTATGGGATCGTCCGCCTTCTTAATCTACTCTACGAAATGAAAAACAAGCTATGAAGACCTGTCCATCGCCATGGGCCGTCAAGGTTCCTTCTTCGGCTAGGTATTCTCGAAGCAGTTGGATCTCATGGTGGGCAAGACATTAGAGAACAAATAGAAGGAAGTAAATACTGAGATACACAAGATTAAATAAGAAGAAAACAATACAAAAATAAAAGCAAACCTCGATTTGATTAAACAATGGTGGAAAAATAGAACTTACACCGACTGTCACCATCAGTACAAGTAGATCCCTTCCTCCATGAATACATCATCTCCTCTCAGTTTTTACAAAAAGAAAATAGAAATTTACAGAGGAAAGAAAATCTAACCTAAAACTAAAAACCCTAGCTTTTGGCCCTTGGCTCGCCTCTGGACGCTCTGTACGTTGCACTGCAGGGGTATTTATAGGCGCAGAAGGAAGTAGAGTCCCATCACGACACTTCCACAAAAGTTGTTGCCCGGAGTCATCCATACTGCCGCGGAAACGCGGCTTTTGCCGCGTTTTCGCGGCAAAGCTGTGGTTGCTGGCCACGCGCTTTGGCGCGTGGCCTCTCCTGGTCCGTCCATCTGAGCGTTTACTTCTGGAAGCTTGATCCTGGCTCTTTATATTGGGATTTTGAGATAACTTAGTAATCAAGTTACCTTGATCTCAATTATCCCAAATCTTTTATCACGAATTTCCTTCTTATCTTTGGCTTTTATGCTCATCCCGCAAGAGTTTAGGGTTGGGTAGAATTCTATCCTTCCCTCATCTTTAATAATTGCAACTTTAGCCCTTGTATATTTGCACTTTGACAATCTGATATTTGCACTTTGACTCTTGGGCTTCAAATATGGGCTGAGATCTGGGCTTTTGGGCTCTTTAAGCTTTATTTATTATAAAAATAAGAATTCGAGGCCTGCACACAATAAATTACAAATTATTAATAAATGTGCAGAATTAAATGAATAAATAAGAAAATGTGATGGTAAATATGATGATAAAAATGCACTTTTGACTACCAATCAATACCCAGATGTTGCATGACCCGGCGAGGCATGATGCTCAACGCGGACCCTGGATCTACCTGAATGCGGTTCACCTCAGACGATCCAATATACCCTGTGAAGTACAGGGGTCGATCATGCTTCCCTTTAACCTGCATATCCTCTGCCGTGAAGGTGATGCAGGGGGCATTCTGGGAGGTGTGGAGACAATCCTCTACATCTTCCTTCTTTGGCACCTGGGTCATGAAGACCTCAGCGTTTGCCAGAGTCTCTTGTAGAGCTTCTCTGGTTGACTTTGACAGTCTAAGAAGCTCATACAAGGTAATCCATGCCGGGATGTTAGCCAATTGAGTCAGGACATCAAAGCGGTAAGGCGCCGTAGATCCTTCCGCGATGCCCTTTTGAAGGGCTCAAGAAAAATCGAGTCTCCTTCTATTTCTCCACTGGTTGTTTTGTGGAGGGCTTGGTTGGCTCTGCAGCTGGTTGTGGAGGGGTTGCCGCTGTTTCGCCATACTGCTTCAAGTAGGGCTGTCCTGAGCGGGTTCCTGCCACTAGCCGACCGGGTTCTGCGGCCAGAACTATTGTCTCCTCTTCCGAGTCGGTTAGCGAAGGAATATCGGTATCCGTTTCTCGAGAAGAGGCCACACCACATTACAGGATGACGCCTTTGCCTTGCCCTTGGACTTCTTATTAGTTACAGTAGTCCATTGCTGGGCGTCAACAAGGTCAGGGTGGACCCACATGATTTCCCTCGAGGCGTAGGAACGGGTACTAGGCCCTTCTCTTGTTGCTGGTGAGGGTCTGTGTTGACCATTCTCAGCTCTCTTGGGATAGGGACTACTCCAGAGGGTGTTGGGGGTTGTCTCCCAAACTGGAGAACTGACGTCACATTAGCCGTCACCTTCTTCTGCTCTGGTCGGAGCTTTAACACCTCCGCGTCAATCAGAGCTTGAAGGATGTCCTTGAAGAAGTAGCAGCTTTTGGTAGGGTGTCCCAACATTCTGTGATATAAGTAGTAATTGGGATTGTCGGTTTTACCGACTTCTCCAGGGCGCCTGATTAGTATCCAATATTGCATATTTTACATCATAACCCATGCATATTACAAATAAATATGTGATTTTTACTCCTCTTCTCTACATATTTGCAGGTACCCATTCTAATGGAGAGATATTCAAATAATCACTTAATTAACACTAATTAAGTGATTAATCAAGATTAAGGATAAAGCCAAATCTCAATCCAGATCCAGAGAGATCCTCGCAACAAACCAAGATTCTAACCATACCACGTGGCCAAACTAACTTGTAACAACCTGTACCAGAAAGATCTGGACCAACGGCCCAGATCTTGCCGCGTGGCGCGACTTGGGCGCGGCAATCTTGTGGCCGTTGAGCCCCGGATTTTGTGGCAACAACCTTGCTTCTGGATGCTTCTCAGTTCTCCTATAAATACTTCATTTGTATCTGCGAGAAAAGACTGATCAGAGAAGAGAGAGAGTTTAGTTCATAGTTTTGTATTTTGATAGTTTTTGTTAGGGTTTTTAGCTCTCTATGATCTTCTTCTCCCTAGACTTCATTGTAAGAGAGAGTTGTATGAGAGAGAGAGCTTGTATCAACAAGGAGTGACAACTTGGAGCTATACAAGGATTGATCCATTCTCATCTACTCTACTTGAGCTTGATTCTAGTTTGTTTTCTTTCCTTACTTGCTTTGTTTACTTTCTAGCAATTTATTCATGTTTAGCTTTTCTTTTGTAATGGTGTGTAGCTAATTCTTTCTCCATGAACTAGCTAACCACTACCTTGCTAGCTTCTAACTCATGGGTGATTGCTTTACTTCATCTTGCAATTTGTATGGTTTTCTCTTCTCCGATGGGTTTCTTTTCATTTCTTTGCAAGATCTTGTTGTAATTCTCCATATGATTCATGTGTGCCTCACTTGGAGCCTAGTCTTCGAACTAGTGCCTTGATGGAACATGGAGATGGAGCACCAATATGCTATTTGATGTATAACTTCACTACTTCCATTAGTGAATGTTGTATGTTCTTCATTTGCATCCCTTGAGTGTAGCTCTTTTGATTCCATTAGTGAAAGTCTATTTGTAGGCCTATGACCATCTATGGAGGCTACAAGACAAGTCCAAGAATGAATCCCATCATCCATGTGAGAAGGTAATTAGACCACAAGCAAGACACATCCATGCCGATGAATCAACATGAGGCACGCATCACTATCACGGAGTTTAGCAAGTCTTTAGCAAGGTAGTTAAGGTTAGCTAGTCATGGTTTTATTTCATTCAAGTTTTCTTCAATTTTACTTTCTTTTTAGTTGTTAGTTCAAATCCAATCCCGATCTTGATTTCTCCCGATTTCCACCATGAACATAGACACCAATTCTTTGATTTGTTTTTCTTTTGATTCTTTATTCTTTTAAAAGCAAAGAAGAAGTCTCGTTTTCTCTTCTCACTAGTATCGTAACGATTCTACTCTAGCTCTCCTTGTGGTTCGACTCGGTATAGCTTTATGCTATAGCGGAAAGATTGGAACAAGGTATATCAATCACATATTCGAAGTGAACAAGATCAAAGGTGAACTCTAAACCATAAACCATCTCTTTAATACCTAAATCTTGTGCAATTAACTTCTTGTACCTTGTTTTAACTCTATCAGCGCCTAGCTTCAGGAGCTTCAGTCGGTTGCTCTTGTTGAGTAGTTTAAAGAGTGAATCGACATGTTCCTCCTTGAAGGAATATTGCTTGTTGGCGCGTGGCTGGCTTAAAGAGCCACTTCCCTTGACCAGTTGAGTTTTAGCAGGAAGTTTGGTCTCTGCTGCCAAGTTATCCTTCCTTTTGGCTTGGAGGGATGTGTCTGGCGCACGCCTTGTTGACCTTTCAGGCCTGGGCTTACCTTCCTCCGCTCTGACGCGGACGACAATCTCCTCAGCCTGTTCACCTTGTTGGACAAGCTGCTTCCAGGTGCGGCTTTCAACAACTCCTATTTGAGCAAGGAGTGAGGTTTGGAGATTGTGGCGGCATGTTTCCACCAGGGTAGCCTGGGTCATGCCGCTTGGACACCGGAGTTCCATGTTCCGAAATCTTTCCACGAAAGACTTGACGGACTCTCCCTTTCGCTGCTTAGTGGCTAAAAGGGTAGGCATGTTGACCTCCGAGTCATCCTCGAAGAAGCGCGTTAAGAAAAGCTTCTCCAAATCGCCCCAGTTCTTGATAGAACCTTCTAGGAGCTTCATGAACCATTCAAAGGCCAGCCCCTTTAGGGTGCCGATGAATAGACGTGCCAGGATAGCATCTTTATCTACTACATTCCCGGTTTGGGATTTAAAGTAGTAGATGTGTTGGTTGGGTGACCCTTTCCCATCGAATGCTTGAAGGGTTGGAGCCTTGAAATTGGACGGGTATGGATCCAAGTCCCATTCAGCAGGATAGGGCCGGACCACTCCAGCCTCTTGGAGGCCTTTACGGTTGGTAAGGGCCTCGAGGCGTTGCTCCAGTTGACTCATTCTTTAGCATGAGCCTTTCCCTGGTCTTGGTCGCCCTTTACTTGCGACGAGGATTTGGACGAACTGGAAGTAGATCGCGGTCTCTCCTCAAAAGGTTCGGAAGATGAGCTTTCTCCCTTTTTCTCTTTGCCCTTCGTCTTTTTAGGAGGAGATTTCCTCCTGTCTTCGAGCAACTGTGCAAGCATCTGCTTGAGGGAGTCGATAGATTCCTGCTGAGAAAGAATCATATCCATTTGGGCCTTCTAGATTTGCTCTAAACGTCTAGCCGTTTCCTCAGGAGTGCCTATCATGTAGGCGGAGGCCTCCTTCTCAACGGAAGAGTTCGAAGCCCGTGATTCCGCTACGGCGGAGTGAGAATCATTCACTTTAATGCCATGGGCTAAGGCATTATAATCAATCGGGGGAATGGCCCCAGTCCGGGTGCGAGTGTGTTGATACACCCCTTCGGTTCAGAGTCAGACTCATCCGAGCTGACTGCAGGTTGTTTTCCCTTACTCCTGCTTGTCATATTCGCAGTGAGCTCCGTGTACTCAATGTCAGAGAAGGTTCTCCTTCTGTGGGAGCGCCTTCTTTTGGCTGACGGGAGAATCAGGCTCAGCTGTCTAACTAAAGGCTGCTGGTGCACACCTGAACCACAACGGCACTCGGAGAGCATAGAGATGAGCCGTTGGCAGCAACATGATGAAGTGACCTGATTGGTACTTTTTTCTTCGTCAAGTAATCCCTCAGATCCACGGGAGGGGGATCGAAGAGATTAACCTCGCAACGTCGAAGACAGGAGGCATCCAGTGCTGTACAGCCTGGACGCGGGTTTCAGGGACGCGATTTTCGCGCCACGGCTGTAAGACGCGCGTCTGGCGTCTCTGTTGGGACGAGACGCGATTGCCGCGCTACCGCTCGGTGCGTCGGGGCAGAGACGTTTGAGAGAGGATGGGCTGCTGGGCCCCACGCCTATGGGCGCGTGCCTCTCGCGCTTGATGAGGCGCAGAGGCTTCACCTTGGCGTTTGGTGAGTTGGTCTTCAGAGGACCTAACTTGAGGAGTCTCGCGTTTGGGCCACCAAACGCGGACTTCACGTGCTGGACGTGGCGCGGGCAAGGCGCCAGATTGTACGTCGCGTCCAGCCTCAGTCGGACAACCAGAGGTTCCAACTTGTAGCTGATGCGCTCGTCTCCTCTGTCGACGCTCAGCGTTTCGGTTGCGTCGTGGAGGTGGAGAGTGACCAACAATGACCTGATGCTGGACACCAGAGATTTTGACCACGCGGTCTCCTGAGAGACGCTGACGCGTGTGTTCCGTGCTGCGCGGTTGATCGCAGCGGCAGTTGTGCCTGAGATCACGCGGGCCTTCTGAGAGGCGTTGGCGCGTGTATCTTGTTTGGCACAGTTGGCAGCAGCAGCGCCCGGAGAACCTCGGATCGGGCTTCGGGGCCATTCCCGTCGAGACCCTGCGGCAGACGCGGGTCCTGGGGCTCTTGGAACCGGAAGAGAGAAACTCTTCGTACTTTGCCTGGTCGAACTCGACAATGAGCGATTCAACCATCTTTCCCTTATAAAAGGACGTCATCTTGCGCCACGATTTGCTCATCAGTGACAAATGTAGTCCCCAGCGGAGTCGCCATCTCTTGTACGCGCCGAAAAAAGGAATAAAGGTGTTCGCTGTAAAGTTTCCTTGAATCAGATGAAAAATTACAACAAAACTGTTTTCCTTCCAGTTACAAGGGAGGGAGGATGTTGAATCTTGAATCCTCCCTTTGTTTAAAGCTGGGTTCTTCAAGTGGCGGTGGAGAGTGAATCTTGTTCTCCGTTGACCGGATGACCGTCGGGATCGTCAGGGATCTTCTCTTTGGCTGGTAGAAGGAGTAGCACAGCTCTGTCTACCAAAACTCTCAAAGAGAAGGTAGGCAAAGGGCAACTTGAGCGCAGCAAGTTCTCTGAAGGGCTTTACTCTCTTTCTTTTCTTGTCGTCATTGTCGTCCTCCTTGTTCTCCGACGTTCTTGTTCTCCTCCTCCGAAAATCCTACCCCTTCTTCATAGCGACGGGGCTATTTATAGAGGCTCCAGGGGTGAACGTGCCCCTAAAAGTGCTCCACAATGAGGGGTGACCTCCCCGCTATGTGGGCGGCGACTGGCCCCATAACCAGGGCGGTTATAACTAAGGCGCGGGTTTCAACCCACACGCCTTGATACTGTGATGCGGGCTTTGGGCCCTCGCGCCTGATGCTGAGACGTGGGTGTCGAGCCACGCGCCTTGATGTTGAGACGCGGTGTCGAGCCCACGCGCCTTGATGTTGAGACGCGGGTGTCGAGCCTACGCGCCTTGATGTTGAGACGCAGGTGTCGAGCCCACGCGCCTTAAACTTGAGACGCGGGTGTCGAGCCCACGCGCCTTGATGTTGAGACGCGGGTGTCGAGCCTACGCGCCTTGATGTTGAGACGCGGGTGTCGAGCCCACGCGCCTTGAACTTGAGGCTCTGCTTTTTAATGGCTTGTGTGATTTTTAGGCAGCCTACAGTGCTCATACACCTTGGATCTGTCACTACGACTTACCTAGTCTTTGAAGGCGATCAAGCATTGAGTGTAGGATCTTCCTTGTTTCTGATCTACACTATGAATAAAAGAGCAAGTTAAACTGGCAAAGGAATGGTTGTTCATCACCATAGGCCATCAATGGCACTTGCAATGGCGAAGCAGTCTCGAGGCTATCGGATTCACTTGGATTGCAAACGCATCATAGGAAAGCAAACAAAAATAAGAGTAAAGAATAAAAAGAAATCGTGATTTGATTAAATAACAATGAAAGAAAAGACTTACACCGGTATCACCCTCAGTACATGCTTTCTCTCATTCATCTATAAAACTCTCCTCTCCTCTCAGTTGCATAAAAAAATAAAAATTACATTAAAAGAGAAATAAGAACCTAGGTTAAATCTATACAATAATTTATTCTATTCTCTGCTTCCTCGTCCCCTCTGCCTCTGATGTGTGGAATATTTATAGGATAGAAATGGATAAGGATACGAGTCAAAAGATAGGGGAGCTGGTTATTTCTGAATTTGAATCCTCGCCTTATCTCAAAACTTGATTTGATATGGATATTCAATTATGACTTGCAGCTTATTGGTGTGTTGATTGTTAAATATAACTTATCAAATAATAAAATTAGAAATAGTAATTAACATAAGAGTTGTATCCCTTTAAGTCTTCTTTCTAGATCATCTTGAATCATCAAATTTGAGTTTTGGTAGCGAAAGTTATGATTCAAATATTAAAATGTATCCGGTCTGAATTCGAGTCTAAATTGCTTTACTCATCCGTTGATCTTCTCTCTATCCATTTATCCTTTTGCAATTAAAATTTCAGCTTTATATTTGATGATCTATCTCTTTATCCTCAGTGAAACTAATAGGCTCTTCTTCTAATCTGTTTTTCATTTGAATTTGAATGATATTATCTCATCTGATATACCCGATCTTCAGATAACATGGCCTTTAAAATCTCTGAATTTGAATCAATCCCCTTTTTTTTGAACTTTTCAATTTAATTGGATAAATCTATCTATCTCTCTTTTTTTCCTTAATTACCTTACACGCCATTAAACATGAAATTACATTAATAGTAGAGTTTTATTTAAATAAAAAGTAGAAGTGTGACACATATGATATGAAAACATGCAACGTACGTGTGTGATCACCGGTCGACCACTAACGGTCAGATTTCTGACCATTGGGGTTAGCGATCCACTGACTGATCGACTGTTTAAGCCAAACAGAGAGTCAATCTCTCTGACGGTTGACCGATCGGTCAATCGGTTGGTCGATAGAGACTAGATGTTTCTCAGACGGTCCACCGGTCAGTTGACCGTAGTGCACACAAAGGTTAAAGAAGAAATTTTGTGCATGCTCGGTCGACCGACAGAGCAATTTTTCTCTGTCAGCGGTCAACCAGTCGGTCGACTGACCTTGGGCTAAAAATACATTTTGAAGATCTTTTGAAGTCCATCTTTTTCCAATGAAATATACTTTGATTATAAAACACAAAATAGAGTTCTATGATTATAAGAGTCCAGTGCGTGATCAGAGATCAACACAAAACAAAGTTAGAACTATATTTTAAAAAAATACTTTTCTAAATCGAAAATCGATTTTTTGAAACTCATTTTGAAAAATGAAAAAGAGAAATGTTTTGAAGTCTTTTCAAAAACATTTGGAGATATAAATGTCAGTCTCAAGAGCTATCAACTTATATCATCTTGATTTTAACAAAGACTATAAATCCTATCTAAAATACAAAAAGCAAAATACAAATCTTGTATATAGTCTTCACTTGCAATCTTGATCCTTGAGCTCATCTATGTACTTAGGCTCTGGGATCGACATGTTCATGACTTCTAAACGTGTAAGTCTTTATGGAGAAGCCAAGATGCAACAATGAATTAGCCTGAAACTTAGTTATATAAAATTATTAGAAACATAACTACATATGTTTTGTTATCATCAAAACTAGGAAAAATGGCCTTTGGGCTAACAATCTCTCCCTTTTAATGATGACAAAACACATGGAGTTATTGCAAATAAATAGGAAGGAGATTTCAAGTGAAGCTTCCCCTAAACACATTCATGTTCCAAATATATCATATAAGCAAGATGCATCAAATATAGCATATGAATATGATGTTGCAAAGTAAGCTCTATGCAACCCATCTATGCATACAAAGAGTATGGAAATAGAAAAAGGTATGCACAAACGGTTTCCTCTAACCATCCAATACCACCAACCTCCAAAACACGTGGTAGATGGATGGTATACAATAGGATACAAAAACAAAAACATGCCATATACCACACATAAAAGATAAGTATCAAATATCAATAACAAAAGAGATACATAGCTGCCCAACAAGCCATGATATCATAAAAGAAACAACATACATAAGTTCAGGCCATAACAAAATAAGTACTACAAATCATATGTCCAAATAAAAACACATCCGAAACAAATGAGTACGTAAAAACATAAGGACATAAACCATAACCCCTAGATAACTCTAGATCACTCTCCCCTTTTTCTCAACATCACAAAAAGGATTCAGTCTTCCTGAAAGTCTGAATCTTCAAAAGGAGCCGGTGCCTCAGATGAAGCTGGAGGAGGTAACCATGGATCAAACGGAGGACCCAAAGATGGAAGACGCTGGGCGTAGCCGCTCGGAAGAGGAACATGCCATGCATGTCTGCCATACTCTCATCGACACATGTCTGAAGATAACGGATGGATGAGCAGATATATGTCAAGTCATTCTGAAATCCCTGACGAGTTGACATGTTCTTAAGATGAGTAATGACCTTCAGATCGTGTTCTTGAAGTTTAGCTGAGAGTGCAGCAAAGGGGTCTACAATAGCTGAGGAGGAGGATCCAAGAACAACAGGTGGAATAATAGGAAGGGGCTGAGGAATAGGAGCACGCTCCCTAGCATGCATCCTCTTGAGGAGTGTGTTGTTGATGTCAATAGAGGGTGCAATGAATTTTTTAGTAGAGAGGTCAAATTTTAGCAGATTGAAGAGTCAGGTGATGAGCATCCCAAAATACAAGTTTCAGTTTGGGATCAACAAGTGCTCAGAAAGCATGAAGTTAATGATGAGCTTTGGGATATTGACTTTAATGTCTTTTAGAAGACAATAGATCAGGAGCAGATCCCTGGACGTGATTATATTCTCCTGATTTTTGCAGAAGATTATAGAATACAATTTTAGCCAGGATTGGGTGGTGAGAGTGTAATACTTCACCTCCTCATTCCTTGCCAAAGTCGAGTTCTCATCGTCATGAAGTAATAGAGAGGCGGTGAAAGCAGACTCACCGTATGGATACTCGAAAGCATGCAAATCAATATTATAAATGTCTACACCCTCACAGGAGAGGCAGAGTAGATGGGCAAATTTATCCATAGAAATGTTAATATCCTTAGCCAAGACTCTAGATCTGATATGGTTATCTTGAAGGACATATTAGAGGAAAAGTAGTAGACTAGCTCAGGGTAAACTGGTTCCTTGATGGTGATAAGATATTCTAAAGAGCTAGTACTCTCAGATTTGTGCAAGATTTAGGTGTTCAAAGTCAGCAAGCACCACCATCCGACAAGAAATCACATTCTTATTATGAATAACAGAGAATTTATGGGATGCTTTTGAGAAACAAAAGGAGATGTCGAAGATTCAGGTTATTTCTCTTTTTCAGATCTTGCACACTTAGACGTGGTGACAAATATAATGAAGAATACAAACTAGGCACGAATTTAGAAGGAAATTGAAAGAAAAATAGACACACAAAATTTTTTGGGAAAACTAGGGTTATACCTGAGAAGAACTGAAATTTTCTCCTTGAAATCAAGAGATCTGGAGATTAGAAGTGAGATTGAAAATTTTTTGAGTGAATAATAGAGGATTAGATTTGGGAGAGTAGGAGGAAATAAAAATGGGAGAGAAGAGAAGAGAAGAGAAGTTGGTTGGAAGAAGAGAGAATGAGAGAAAAATAGGGTTTCTAGGATTTTAAATAGGTTAAAATACACCCAGACCCGACTCACGGTCGACCGCCCGATCGACCGAGTCAACCCAAGAGCGACTAGGTGATAGTCGGTCGATCATCTCAAGGCCGAGGGCAAAAATTCTTATGCCAGGTAATCTCAATCAACCGATCGATCGAACGGCCTTATTTCAGGCCAAGTCAGTCGACTGATCGGTTGACCGGGACAACCCTAAAATCTGAAATTAAATAATGTGAAATAAAGGTTTTGAAATTTATTTTGACTAAAATATTTTTATACATAAAGACAGAGAATAGGTCCACAAATCTTATAGGCATGGTAAACACACAAAAATGATATCAAAATAGTTTTTATCATATTTAAAAATACATTTTGCAATAATTAACTTATATATTAAGCAATTTAAATACAAGACATTGAAACTAAATATCCTAAACGGGTTCTGAACTTCTCCTCGTCATTCCTCTAGATAAGTGTTAAGGCGTGTAATTGTTATCTTGATTTATTACTTAAAATAGTTTAAATGGGATACCCAAATAAAAGATAGATATACAAACAAAATATGTATATGTATATGAACAAATCTAAATACACATCCATATATTTATCTATCAAACAAATAAGCATGGGTAAACACTATAAGCATGAGCAAGCATTCATGGGCTAGTATATTGAACAAAGATAAAATGGTCAAACTAGCTCAATGAAAAAAATTATGTTAACACAACTAAAACATATTAACAAACATTAAAAGCTAGCTATTTTTATGCATATATAGATCTAGCTAGAAATGAAATATTTAAGTAGAGATGTTACTGAACTATAGGCAATCTCTAAAAGAGGTGCTTCTTGATAGCGATGCAATATATCGATTGATCCCTTGAGCTTCAATGCATCCACCACCACGACACCATCTCCCCCTATGTCTTGGAGGAGGCGGACTCACCTACATCAATTAAGTTGGGTGTGTTTTTGGTATTCAAATCTTTTTGGGTAATACCAGGTTAGTACTTTCTCGGACCCAAACATTTTTATTTATCATATTTAACTTAGCATAACAAAATTTTACCAAATAGCATTTGCGGCCGCAATGTGCACAAGTGTACACTTTGCCATACATGAAAACATGCTTGTGTTGATGTGTATGTGTATGTTATGCATGTTTTTCATGTTGTATATGAGATGTATGAGATGTATGTTTCCTTTAGGTTTTCCATTTGGAAACATGAAACTAAATATCTCCATATCAAAGGCACACTTTTTCAAAGTGGTATCCAAAACATCAATACGTTTTTGGATATCCAAAAATTCATTTTTATTAAAAAATAATATTAGGGCTTTTGCCCTTACAAACAAGTTTATATTATTGAAATCCTTTTTAGTTTTCTCAAAAGAAATAGATAAGTCATTTTCTCTTTAAAAATAACATCTAATTTATTCTTTAAAAAATTATTTTCCTTTTTCAATTTTTGTTTTGAGCAATAGAAATTTCATATCGGTTTTGCAATTCTTTAAAAACTTGAGCAAGCTCATCTATAGTTAAATCATCATCAAGAGAGGTTTTGAGATTTACCTTAGATGCCTCCTCTCCGTTTTCCATGAAGCACACGTGTGTGGTATCAATTTCCTCTTCAGATTCGGTTTTCGAATCGTCCCATGTAGCTACCATCGTCTTTTTCTTCTTATGCACGTTCTTGGAGGTAGTGGTTTGAAGTGAAGGGCAATCCGCAATGAGATAGTCCGTCTTCTTGCAATGAAAGTAAGAACCCATCTCCTTCTTCTTCTTTTCGAATCTTCCTTGAGGTTTTCTTTCTTTGTAAGTTGTTTTGTCTTCCTTTCTCATAGAATATTTGCCCACTCTCTTAATGAGCATGGCAAAGTCTCGTCTCTATCTTCGGATGAATCTTTGTCAATGGTGGAGAGAGTAGCTTTGTAAGCAATAGTTTTCTTCTTGGAGTCTCCCTTTCTTCTCGAACCTTGATTTCTATCTCATGAGTTTGAGATTTCCAATGAAGCCGGAGAAGTCCATCTCTTCTCTATCGTTAAGCTCCTTTAGAGTTGTGGTCTTACTTCTAAGTTTTGGGAAAAACTCTAATGACCTTCCTTATCTTTTGGTCATTATCGATGGAGTCACCTAGAGAAGATAAACCATTTGTGATTTTAGTAAAATGGGTAAGCATCTCATCAATATTTTCATTGTCAAGCATAAAGAAGTTTTCATATTGAGATCTTAAGAGATCAACCTTGGATCTCTTAACTTGAGATGTACCCTCATGAGTAATAATAAGATCATTTCACACTTCAAAAGCAGATTTGTAGTTTATAATACGGGAAAGATCATCATAATTTAAAATTTGAGTGAGTGCATACTGTGCTTTAGCATTGGCCTCATAGTTCTTAGCGGTTGCTTCAAACCATGTATCCTCATCACCATGAGGCTCAATAAATTTTTTAGTTATGACCTTAGCTACTCTAACTCCTAGGACTTGAGAAAGAGGTTCATCTTGACCTTCTAAATAGGAAAGTTCAACCATCAAATTTAGGTGGGGACTTAATGCTTGAAAAATCGTGTGATGCTATGAAAAATAATTAGAATGTAAAAATAAATAGCAAATGCAATAAATGAATATAGCGAAATAAAAGGATCTTCCTAATGAAAAACACCTAGAGGGGGGGTGAATAGGTGTTATTGCTAATCTAACAATCTTTTTAAAACTAAGATGAATGAATGATGCAATGATCTCTCAAAATAAGACTAAGAGCCAAATACCCCGTGAGAGGTTCTGAACTCCTTCCTCCCAATTCCCCTTGAATGGGTTAGAGGTGCGCAATGCAACCTTGTTGTATGAGAATTGATCGAACAAAGTATGAATAAAATGCAATGATGAAATGCACACAAGATATCACAAGTATTACAAGCTTGAAGTAATAGCACAAGGAAAGAAACAAGATCACAAGCAAGTAATTAAAAGCAATAGAGTGCAATAGAAATTAAAAGCAAAATGGAGAGCAAGAGCAAAAAACAATCGCAAACACAAGTATTTGTTTTGAGGTTCGAGCCACCGCTCTACTCCCCGCCTTCACCTCCGTGAAGGGTTTCCACTATCCACCGAGGACGATTACAATGGTCTACCGAAGACCCGAGCACCGAGCTCCACCAAGTACAATAACCTCTACCGAAGAGGTGTCTCCACAAGAACAAGAAGATTACAAGAACAAGAGTGATCACAACAAGATCACCAAACTCTTTTACAACACTCTCACTCTTTTTACAACTTCACTATAGAATGAGTTAGGGATTTTTGGCTCTATGAAGTGTAGTGAGAAAAACTCAGTTGTAGGGATGATTTTTGCAAGGGAACCCAACTGAAAACTAGCTCAAAAAAGAATTGGAAATGGAGAGCTTAAACACTTTTCTTTTCTCTTTTGAAAACTTTGAAAACTTGAGGATTTTTCTTGGTGTTTTGCAAGAGAGTCTTCTCCTCTATTTATAGGGAGAGAAATAGGTTAAAAACAATTTATTTAGAGTTTATTTGCTCTGAAAAAGTTCTCCAAAACCTCAGAAAAAGGTCTGCAAAAACAGATTTCAGAATTGCACAAAAGAGGAAAGAGCCGTTGGCTTTTGCAGGCTTGGCAGTCGACCGCCGGTCGACCGCGAGCTCAGCTGGCAAAAGATCCGTTGGCTCGGGTCTTCTGGCGGTTGACCGGCCCGGTCGACCCAGAAAACCCGAGAGCAACTGCTCACAGTCGGTCGACCGGGGCGGTCGACCGACAGATGTGCACAAATGTGCACGTCCTGGCACTGGCGCCGGTCGACCGGGCCGGTCGGCCGGTCAGCCTTAAACAGGAAAAACAGTAATTTTTGACTTAGAAAATTTTGTAAAAAAAGTTTTGGGTTTGAACAAACTTAAGTAACATGCTAGTAGGAGTATATAAATATGATCTAAACATGATATTTATTTTGTAAAACTTAGGGTCATGTAAATATCTACTAAGGCATGAAACCAATTATAAAACATGAAAACTTAAATACAAGACTCACATTTTAACAAAACCAAATTGTGTGTGTGTATCCTAGAGCCAATATCCAACACTCAAACTTTAACATTCTATTCTTACATTTGTTCTAGGTACTACAAGTGCTTCAAGAGGGCTTTTCACCATAAGGTCTTCAACACTTGACCCTTGAGCCCAACTTGAGTCCAAAAACTTTGCTAATAGGGAATAAACCTTCTAGATGAGTTAGATCCCTGAAACACACTTAACCAATAAACATATTAGTACAAATAACTAATATTTTTGTAATCATCAAAACACACTAAACAAGGGTGATTGTAACCTTGCCAACAATCTCCCCCTTTTTGATGATGACAAAAACATATAGGTTATTTAAACAAAAATGGAAGAAGAGCTTGGAAAGCTCCCCCTCAAATAATACTATGTATCAAAAATGTCAATGAAGAACTAAATACATAAGGCATTGAAAAAACATAGTTTTGTCAAAAACTCAAATGCATCTCAAATTCATCAAAATATGCACAATAAACAAACAAAGCAACAACAAAATAAACAAATAAAACAACAACAAACAAACTCATACTTTTTCTCCCCCTTTTTGTCATACATAAAAGGGTTAAACAAACAAAATAAAAAAAATTTCTTTAAGAATCCATAATGCAAACATTCAACTCACCACAAATAAATGAAAATCTAGCATAATCTAGAGGTTTAGTAAAATATCGGCAAGTTGAAAATCGATAGAAACATGATCGATCAATATCAATATCACCTTTCTCATAATGATCTCTAAGAAAGTGATCCTAATGTCAATGAGTTTGGTTTTACTATGTTGATTTGCATTCTTTGTCATGTGAATAGTACTAGTATTATCACAAAATATTTTAACATGATCAAAGTGTAAATCATAATCAAGGAGAGTATGTTTCATCCAAAGAATTTGTGCACAACAAGCTCCGGCCGCAACATACTCCGCCTCGGCGGTTGAAAGGGCTACCGAATTTTGCTTTTTGGAAGACCAAGATACAAGACAATTACCTAAGAATTGACATGTTCCACTTGTGCTCTTCCTATCTACCCAACAACCCGCATAGTCGGCATCCGAAAAACTAGTCATTGAAAATTGGCCGGTTTTCGGATACCACAAACCCATTTTAATAGTGCCCTTAAGGTATCTAATTATGCGTTTAACCGCAATTATATGAGACTCTTTAGGACAAGATTGAAAACGTGCACAAAGACAAACGGAAAACATGATATCCGTCCTACTAGCCGTCAAATACAATAACTACCAATCATGCTATGATAAAGCTTAATGTCTACACTTTTACCTTTTCATCTTGTCAAGCTTGGTAGTTGTTTCCATGGGAGTTTTGCTTACTTTAGATGCTTCAAACCCGAACCTTTTGATTAATTCCTTTGTGTACTTGGCTTGGTTGATGAAGATCCCATCCTTCCTTTGCTTGATTTTGAGTCCAAGAAAATAGTTGAGCTCCCCCATCATAGACATTTCAAATTCATCCTTCATGCATGATTCAAAAGCTTGGCAAAGAGATTCATTAGTAGAACCAAAAATAATATCATCTACATATATTTGCACAATAAGAATGTCATTTTCTACATGTTTTGTAAACAAAGTGGTGTCAATTTTACCTTTCTTAAAACTTTGAAATCAAAAATGAAGAAAGTCTTTCATACCAAGCCCTAGGGGCTTGTTTTAAACCATAAAGAGCTTTATCTAATTTAAACACAAAATCCGAATGTGTAGGATCAACAAACCCGGGGGTGGTTCAACATACACCTCCTCTTCAATAAAACCATTTAGAAAAGCACTTTTAACATCCATTTGAAACAATTTAAAATCTTTATATGAGGTAAATGCTAGTGTCATCCGTATGGCTTCAAGCCGTGCTACGGGTGCAAAGGTTTCTTCAAAATCGATTCCTTCGATTTGAGTGTAACCTTGGGCAACTAACCTAGCTTTATTCCTAACAACGTTACCCGATTCATCCAACTTGTTCTTAAAGATCCACTTAGTACCAATTGTTGGTCTATCGTGGGGCCTAAGAACAATGTGCCAAACTTGGTTGCGCTCAAATTGATTGAGTTCCTCTTGCATGGCTAGCAACCAATATGAATCGGCCTGGCTTCGAGGACGTTCTTGGGTTCAACATGAGAAATGAATGCATAATGACCACAATAATCATGAAGTTTGGAGCGAGTGGTTACTCCTTTTGATACTTCACCTATGACGAGGTCCTTGGGATGATGAGGATTGTATCTCCAACCCTTTGGAAGTTGTTGAGTAGGCTCCACTTATTTGTTTGATTCTCATTTCCTTGAGCCTCTTCTACTTTAGCTTCACTTCCTTCATCATCCTTTGGCTTGTCTCCCATAGTAGTAGTATCCTCCAAGGTCACTTTCTCCAAGCCTTCATCCAAAGCATCTATTTCTACAACATTCTTAACAAACAAGTTAGATTCTTCAAACTTAACATGTATAGATTCCTCAATAGTCAAAGATGATTTATTGAAGATTCTATAAGCCTTACTTGTATTAGAATACCCAACAAAAATTGCCTCATAAGCTTTAGCATCAAATTTTCCTAAATTATCTTTTGTATTTAAAACAAAACATTTGCATCCAAAAACTTTGAAATATGAAACATTTGGTTTTCTAGAAAAGTACATTTCAAAAGAAGTCTTTGAAGTATTTTTACACAAGAACAACGATTTGATATATAGCATGATGTATTTACGACCTCGGCCCACAAATAATGTGGTAGACCATATTCACTTAGCATTGTCCTAGCCATCTCTTGTAAAGTTCGATTTTTCCGTTCAACTACTCCATTTTGTTTGTGGAGTTCTAGGACAAGAAAGTTCATGCTTAATTCCATGTTCTTCACAAAAAGTGGTAAAGGGTAGGTTAATGAACTCACCTCCTCTATCACTTCTTATTCTTAAATTGAAACATCTTTTTCTTTTTCAACTCTTTTCTTAAAAGTTTGGAAATATGAAAAAGCTTGATTTTTGTGTTCAAGAAAGAAACCCAAGTAAACCATGAAAAGTCATCAACCAAAACAAATGCAAATCTATTCCCACTTAGACTTTTGGTTTGTGTAGGGCCAAATAGATCCATATGGATTAACTCCAAAGGACGTGATGTCATGATATCCTTAATTGACTTGAAAGAAGACTTAGTTTGTTTCCCAAATTGACATGCGTCACAAACTCGGTCCTTTTCAAAACTCAAACAAGGAATACCTTTCACCATTTCCTTTGTGTTTAACCTAGATATGTGGTCAAATGAAATATGGCCTAATCTTCTATGCCACAACCAAGAGTCGTCATCGAGGGCTTTTAAACAAGTAATATTACAAGACATATTAGACATATCTATCATATAAACATTACTTTCACGAAAACCGGAAAACACACAAGTATTAGAAATTCTATCAATTACTTTACAAACTACATGATCAAAAACAACATCAAAACCTTTATCACAAAGTTGACTAACACTCAAGAGGTTATGCTTGAGGCCATCAACTAAAACTACATTCTCTCATTAAAGGGGATGTGCCGAGTTTTACATTACCAATACCGATGATTTTACCCTTGGCATCATCTCCGAAGGTGATGGTGCCACCTTCATGGTATCTTGATAGGGTTGCAAAGTTGTTGATGTCCCAAGTCATGTGCCTTGAGCAACCACTATCAAGATACCACAATCCTCTACGTCATTGGGCTTTGGAAGGTACCTATATCATTTAACAAAATTGTTGACTTGGTACCCCAATTTTCTTGGATCCTTGAAAGTTAGTGTTTCGAACCCAACATTATGATAAGATGCACTTAGTCTATCATAGCAAAAATTGGCTAAGTGTCCTTTCCGCCCACAATGTGAACATGAGAACACTCTTCCATACATGAATGCATGATGTGTGTGTGAAGTGTGAGCATGCTTTGGGGGTTTGCCACGATGTAAAGGTTGTGTGTTATGAACATGAGCATGAGCATGGTGAACATTTTTCTTAGGGGCTTGTTTCTTAGGAAACATGGCCTCTATCTTCTTTTTATCAAACTCACAATTTTTTAAAACAATTCCCAATGAGTCTATTCTTTCTTTAAGCATGGTAATCTCATTAGAATCAATTTGTGGAGACTTGCCTTTACAAGAAATCTTATACTTGTTAAAATCTTTTTGAGTGGAAACAAGAGTGGAAAGTAATTCATTCTTTTCTTTAGAAAGAGTAAAAACTTGATGATTAAGAGATTCATTTTCCTTTTTCATTTTTAAATACTTTTTCTTAAGAAAATCATAGTTATGTAATAATTCTACAAAAGCTTCTCCTAATTCATCCATGGGAAGTTCATCATTAGGAGAAGTGGAAGGGGTTACCTTGCTTGTGCTTTCATTAGCCATGAAGCACATGTTGGCGTATCAATCTCCTCCTCGGATTCGCTCTCGGAATCCCATGTAGCTTTCATTGCCTTCTTCTTGTGAGGCTTCTTTGAGGTGGAGGGCTTCACTTTATCCGGACACTCCGCCACTATGTGTCTGGTCTTTGGCAATTAAAGCAAATGATCTTTCTTTCTTCTTTGCCTCCTTGCCATCTCTTCCTTCCTTGAAATTTAGCCTTGTTGTACATCCTCCGGACGTTCTTCACAAGAAGTGAGAGCTCTTCGTCATCTTCTTCTTCATCGTCTTCGTCGGAGTGTGTGGATTGAGTTTTGAGGGCTATTGTCTTCTTCTTGGAAGGAGCCATGTCCTCCCTCACTTTTCTCTCCATCTCATGGGTTTTGAGGTTCCCAATGAGACCAATTAGCTCCATCTCCTCCTTGTCATTGAGTTCCTTCAAGGTGGTTGCTTTTACTTCCCATGAAGGAGGAAGAGCCCGGATGATCTTTCTAACTCTTTGATCGTTGTCGATAGCATCACCTAGAGAAGAAAGTCCATTAGTGATCTTTGTAAATCTTGTAATCATATCATCTATGGTTTCATTTTCTTGCATGCAAAAATTCTCATATTGGGACCGAAGAAGGGCAATCTTAGCCCTCTTCACTTGTGAGGTCCCTTCATGTGTAACTAGCAAATGTGTCCAATTTCATATGCGGACTTGCAATGAATAACTCTAGCTATGTCATCATCATTAAGGGCTTGAAGTAGTGCATAGTAAGCCCTAGCATTAGCATCAAATTCTTCGGTCTCTATTTCGGACCAAGTGAATTCATCACCAGGGGGTGCACTAAAGGGTTTGGTCACGGCCTTTGCAACTCGACTACCTAGAGATTGCAAGAAAACGGTCATCTTAACCTTCCATATGGGAAAGTTAAGTCCATCAAACTTAGGAGGGGTTTTAATTCCATCGGCCATTTTTACTAAGTGAGTATGAATGAAATGATTAGCAAAATTAGGATCTCTCTAAGGTTGTTAAGCCAAAACCTAGAGTCCAAGCTCTGATACCAATTGAAAAACACCTAAAAGGGGGGTGAATAGGTGTTATTGCTAATCTAACAATCTTTTTAAAATTAAGATGAATGAATGATGCAACGATCTCTCAAAATAAGACTAAGAGCCGAATACCCCGTGAGAGGTTCTGAACTCCTTCCTCCCAATTCCCCTTGAATGGGTTAGAGGTGCGCAATGCAACCTTGTTGTATGAGAATTGATCGAACAAAGTATGAATAAAATGCAATGATGAAATGCACACAAGATATCACAAGTATTACAAGCTTGAAGTAATAGCACAAGGAAAGAAACAAGATCACAAGCAAGTAATTAAAAGCAATAGAGTGCAATAGAAATTAAAAGCAAAATGGAGAGCAAGAGCAAAAAACAATCGCAAACACAAGTATTTGTTTCGAGGTTCGAGCCACCGCTCTACTCCCGCCTTCACCTCCGCGAAGGGTTTCCACTATCCACCGAGGACGATTACAATGGTCTACCGAAGACCCGAGCACCGAGCTCCACCAAGTACAATAACCTCTACCGAAGAGGTGTCTCCACAAGAACAAGAAGATTACAAGAACAAGAGTGATCACAACAAGATCACCAAACTCTTTTACAACACTCTCACTCTTTTACAACTTCACTATAGAATGAGTTAGGGATTTTTGGCTCTATGAAGTGTAGTGAGAAAAACTCAGTTGTAGGGATGATTTTTGCAAGGGAACCCAACTGAAAACTAGCTCAAAAAATAATTGGAAATGGAGAGCTTAAACACTTTTCTTTTCTCTTTTGAAAACTTTGAAAACTTGAGGATTTTTCTTGGTGTTTTGCAAGAGAGTCTTCTCCTCTATTTATAGGGAGAGAAATAGGTTAAAAACAATTTATTTAGAGTTTATTTGCTCTAAAAAAGTTCTCCAAAACCTCAGAAAAAGGTCTGCAAAAACAGATCAAAAAACAGATTTCAGAATTGCACAAAAGAGGAAAGAGCCGTTGGCTTTTGCAGGCTTGGCGGTCGACCGGGCCGGTCGACCGCCAGCTCAGCTGGCAAAAGATCCGTTGGCTCGGGTCTTCTGGCGGTCGACCGGCCCGTCGACCCAGAAAACCCGAGAGCAACTGCTCACAGTCGGTCGACCGGGGCGGTCGACCGACAGACGTGCACAAATGTGCACGTCCTGGCACTGGCGCCGGTCGGCCGGTCAGCCTGAAACAGGAAAAAACAGTAATTCTTTGACTTAGAAAATTTTGTAAAAAAAGTTTTGAGTTTGAACAAACTTTAGTAACATGCTAGTAGGAGTATATAAATATGATCTAAACATGATATTTATTTTGTAAAACTTAGGGTCATGTAAATATCTACTAAGGCATGAAACCAATTATAAAACATGAAAACTTAAATACAAGACTCACATTTTAACAAAATCAAATTGTGTGTGTGTATCCTAGAGCCAATATCCAACACTCAAACTTTAACATTCTATTCTTACATTTGTTCTAGGTACTACAAGTGCTTCAAGAGGGCTTTTCACCATAAGGTCTTCAACACTTGATCCTTGAGCCCAACTTGAGTCCAAAAACTTTGCTAATAGGGAATAAACCTTCTAGATGAGTTAGATCCCTGAAACACACTTAACCAATAAACAATATTAGTACAAATAACTAATATGTTTTGTAATCATCAAAACACACTAAACAAGGGTGATTGTAACCTTGGGCCAACACCTAAGATGGTTAAATTAAAGTTAGGGTTAGTCTCCGATACCAATTGTAAATCATCTAGAGGGAGGTGAAAGGTGATGGCTATACTAAATGACAAATAATGCGGAATTAAAAATTACTTGCTAGCAACCTAGAAAATATCAATCATAACACAAAGAATACTTTCAAATAAGTAAACAAGTTAAGTAAGCAAGTATGTAAAGAAAGAGTAGAGTAAATAGAGAGAAAGAGAGTAAGCAATCACAAACACTATGATATGTTCCGAAGTTTAAGTCATTGCTCTACGTCTCCATCTTCACCACTATGAAGGATTTTCACTATAACCGATCTCACTAGATCGTCTTACAAGTTCTCACTAGAATTCTATGAACTCACAAGTCCTTCTATCAGTGCCGCAACACCTATAATAGAGCTCACAATCTCACTTGAGGCCGCAACTTCTACAACATTACAATATAAATAAAATGGTGATATTCTCTCGATCATAAATGGCTCACAAGTACAATCCTATAACCAAGATGAGGAGGCGAAGCACTTTGGAATTGTGTGGTGAAATAGCTTGTAAAGATGTAGAGGAAAGCTTAAACTAAAAATCAAGGATATAGAATTTTGGCTCAAGTTGAAATTCTTTTTTAGAAAATAAGATATGATCTTTAAAACTTGATTTTCTCTATTGAAAACTTGTTAAGGGGCTTTTCATAGTACCCATATATATAGGGTATGAAAACTGGAAGAGAAAAACCCAAAAATCTGTGGGGATATGCCTCAGAAAAAGTCCCATCAGAAAACTAGTCATTGGGAAAAAACCAGAACAAATTGTTCTGTCGATCGACCAGCCGGTCGACCTCGACGGTCAGATTTCTGACCGTTGGGTTAGCGGTCGACCGTTTAACCCAAATAGAAAGTCAATCTCTCTAATGGTCGATCGGTAGGTCGACCATACCCAACAAAGACTAGATGTCTCTCAGACGGTCGAACGGTCGGTCGATCATAGTGCACACAAAGGTTAGAGAAGAAATTTTGTGCATATCAGTCAACCGCTTAGTCGACCGACAGAGCAATTTTAATCTGTCAGCGATCGACCGGTCGGTCGACCGACAGAGAAATTTTATTCTGTCAGCGGTCGACCGGTCGGTCGACCGACCTTGGGCCAAAAATACATTTTGAAGATGTTTTTAAAGTCCATCTTTTTCCAACAAAATATACTTTGATTACAAAACACAAAATAGTTCTATGATCATAAGAGTCCATTGTGTGATCAGAGATCAACACAAAACAAAGTTAGAACTATATTTTGAAAAAAATACTTTTCTAAACCGAAAACTGATTTTTCCAAAACTCATTTTTCTGAAACTCGCTTTTGAAAAATGAAAAAAAGAAATATTTTGAAGTCTTTCAGAAACACTTGGAGATAGAAACGAAATGTGTGTGTGTGTGTCAATCTCAAGCGCTATCAACCTATATCATCTTGATTTTAACAAAGATTATAAATACTATCTAAAATACAAAATGCAAAATACAAATCTTTTATATTGATCCTTGAGCTAATCTATGTGCTTAGGCTCTGGGATTGACATGTTCATGGCTTCTAAATGTGTGAGCCTTTATGAAGAAACCAAGATGCAATAATGAATTAACCTGAAACTTAGTTAAATGAAATTGTTATAAACATAACTACATATATTTTGTTATCATCAAAACTAGGATAAATGACCTTTGGGCCAACAAATATTATCGTGTAAAAGGTAGAACAATGGAATAATGCATGTGTTATAGTTTAACAATATTTTCTCAGTAACTTTCAATCACATGAATTAATAGAATAACAAACCCAGATACTGCTCAATAAGCAGTCTCATCCTGGACTGACCAATGTCTCATCTATCTGAACTAAGATACAATTGTAACTGATCCATCAACTTTTAGTCTCAATACAATCATCGTGAACATCAAGTATCAATCCATATCAAAGTAATATGGTACAATAAATCACTGTCTTGATGTATCAATAATCAGTTCTCTTACTCGCTCGATTTATTCTGATCTTCAAGTCATTTATATATCCATCCTCTAAGCCATCAATATGTCAGAGTCTCACATAAGCAATCAACTACATCTAATCATATCCTCATTATCGAATAACAACAAGATCGTCTATCAAAATCATTACACACTCTCACTTCTATCAAGTCAATCACAAGATCCAACATAAAGAATATATATTTCAGGTCAACTCCAAACTCTAACTAAGTCCATACATAGGTCCAAACATCAACGAAGAGTCAATCTTCTAGTAAAGTAGCATCTTATTCTATCAGTCCACAATATCCAAAAAGGATTCTAAATAATCATCAATTAATTGTCTCATAAATACTTCATATGAAATATATCACTCATTCTCAAACACGAACTAGGCTAATCACTAGGTCCAGTTAAGTCGCAGTCAAAGGTATACCACAATAATCTTGAATCTGAAATAGTAAACAATCTATACATGTAATGATAGGATAAGAATATCTCAGTATCAAATTATTAAATCCACTATATATCCAAGCATCCACAGATTAATCAAATAATGTTACCCATCGATAAAGTGAGTCACCCACATCTCAGTACTAAGATACTAAATTTGGATTTATCGAGATACACACACACACACATCAATAATACATTAATTCATTCTCATCATCAAATCCAGCCTCACTCTAATATAGTCCACCAACCCAATCTACCAATGAAGCACGTCTCATTAATTAATCCTCAAATTTACAATTAAGTTCTCATTCAGTTATCACTAATAAGGAAAGTCATGACTAATACTCGCTAGCCTAGAATATCAGAACGAAACAATAACAGTGTTAATAACAAGGTATATGATATATCAATAAGACAATATCAGACCATCATGATATAACAATAGTGATCGGCATGAACAAAATAATGCAGAAATCGTATATGTATTCACATGAAACAATAAGACAAAATGCTGAAATTAAAATAGACCAATAACAAACACTCACATAAAATGACGTGATTTTGTATTCGAGTCGTTGTCTGGTCTTCACTGCACGAACTGGTACAGATCTCCGGGTAATCTTATTGATCGGTCTTCGAAATGACTATGTATCGGGTTCGCAACGAACACCAATTTAAATCTCCTATAACGGGTCCGGATCTCACCAAATAGTTCTGAAACGTTGCAAGGCAAAACCCAACCCACGAACTCACATTAACATACACCTAAACACACGTGAATACACTCACACTTACTATACATACACACGCGTATATACATACATACATATATACACACCCACCCACACATTCATGAGTGCATATATATATATATATATATATATATATATATATATATATATATATATATATATATATCAACACACATATACTCACGCAAAGTGTACTTAACACATAATATATAAATAATAAACATCACCCGCACTCATGTATACATAAACACACCAACACAAATTCATGCACATCACTCACCCCCAAAATTAAATCATACAAATATACTATATTATTACCCACACATAAATAATTAAATGCCCATTAAACACATGCATCAAACCCATGTAAATAATTAAACACTTACACTTAAACATATCTACAGAGAGAGGGAGAAACTCACGTTGGGGATGTGCATGGCAACCATGTGGAGCTCTGACGCGCCGACAGAGAACGCGGAGGAGACGGGGGTTACCGGAGGTTGCAAGGGGTTCCGGTGGAGGTCATGGATGGCTCCGGCAGATCTCGCGGCAATGGGCGAGAGGTGTTGCCAGACAAGGGGACACAGTAAAGATGGGGGGCTTGTGTTGCCGGCCATGGTGGAGTTCTGTGGCAAGGGGGAGAGCTCGAAGTGCCGCCTAACATGGTGGAGGGTGGCTGATCCTAGGGTAGTGGAGTGCAACTAGCCAAGGAAGGATGAGGCAAGAGCTACCAGCCATGAGCAGGGGGTGCTCAGCCAAGAGGAGAGGGAGAAGAACAACTCGACTTGGCCTGGATAGTCTCACAGGGATAGGATGCTCCAGGTGTTGGAGATGGTGCAGGGTGGAGGTGCTTACGGCGGAGGTCGGGCTAGATTCCAGTGGCGACAAGGGACATGGGCGGCAACATGAAGGTGGAGAGGAGAAAAGATAATTAATTTATTTAGGGTTTAGGTTTAGGGATTATTGATAGGATGTTTATATAGGGTAGATTATTGGGCTAATAGGTTTCGAGTTGGATAGTGGGTTATGGGCATAGTCTAATGGGTTGCTACTGGCATAAGTTGATGGGTATGGGTTGGATTGGGCTTAGCATATGGTAAAGGGTATAAAAAATAGGAAAAATAGAAAATAATAATAAGAATAATAATATCAATAATAATAATACATAATAACCATGCTAACAACAATAGACTAATAATGATAATGGTCAAATAATAATACCAATAAATAATGGTAATGCTAATTATAATCAATGATAATATAAACAACAAGAATAGTAATAGTAATAATCATACTAATAAAATAATACTGATAATAATTAACAACACCAATGATAATAATAATAGTTACTACTAATATCGATAATTAGTATTAATAATATATAAGGGCAATCATTGTTTAATATCTCAAAATAATTTGTATCAATAATAGTAAGTCATGAGTAAGTTTAAATAATAATAATAAAAATTAAATAAAAATAAATACTTAAAAAAACAAAAATACAATATTATTTACAAGGGATATTACATTCTACCCACCTTGCAAAAACTTTCGTCCTCGAAATTTCGATAAAGCAGAGAATGACAGAAAATCAAGTTAAGGGAGAAGATCAAGCTTCCACATCGCTTCTCACTGCATCATGGGTCCATCACGCTTCCGCTGATCGCTCTATTCTCTGCTATTAGCTTCAACATGGAGCGATCAAACTCAGGAGACAAAATTAGAAAATAGGATCGGGAAAAGAATAAGAATCAAGATGGAACTCAGATTGTTCTAGAAGAAGAGTAGAAATCAAGAATATCAAAAGATCAAATAGATAGATTTTCAAAGAGAGGACAATCAATTTCAAATGGAGTCAATATCATTGTATGGATAATATATGTATATTGCAGTATAACTATATCTCGTTGCAAGTTACCAGTATGAATTAGGTCCCATTTTGAGTAAATCTGGCTCTGATACTAAGAAAACCCTATCACGTCCCGCTTCTCAAAATGAGAGTCGGTGACATATATACGCGAGAAAAATACCCCACTATACATGCTAAGCCTAGAGTAATCTGAACAAGCTATATAAAATATACTAAATAAGATCGATATCACTGCAATACTACATATAAATGTCCACACATGATAGCAAATGAATAAAGGAATGAAATGACAACAATAATGTCCTTGCTTGCTAAGTAGTCTTTGAATTCTTTGGAGGTGTACTCGCCTCCATTATCAGACCTCAAGACTTTCACCTCCGCCCTGTCTGATTTTCCACCATAGTTTTTCACCCCTTAAACTTTTGAAATACCACTGATTTCTGCTTCAAGAAGTATACCCAAACTTTACTTGAAAAATCATCTATGAAAGTAACATAGTACCTAGCACCCCAATGGATGCTTCTGGTGAAGGCCCCCACACATCCGTGTGTATAAGATCTAGCAAGCCTTTTATTTTGTACTGAGATATAGAGAAAGCTACTTTGCGTTGCCGACCCATGATGCAAAATTAACAAAGATAAAGTTTGCAACATTTGATACCTATAGGACTTGAAGACCTCACTTGCTTATTTGTTTAAGATGCATGTAAAGTCTTGTAGTATCCTCCTGCTCTGTTGCTGCTGAAGCATCACCAACAATAATGTTTCGGTCAACTTGTACAAGTTTGTTATTCGTTCTCCTCTGAGAATCGTTATACCACCTTTAGTAACTTAGATTGCTCCATCTGCACCAGAAAACTTGTACCCTCGAGCTTTCAAAGTTCCCAATGAGAGAAGATTCTTCTTTAAATCTGAAACATGTCGAATGTTCGTGAGGGTTTGAACCTGTCCATCAAACATCCTCATACAGATGATGATACCAACAATCTTACACACAATGTCATTTCCCATCAAGACAGAACCTCAATCATAAGACTTATAAGTACTAAATCACTCCTTTTTTGGTCAAATGTGGTATGTGCACGCCGTGTCAAGTAACCAAGCATCTGAGTATTTACCTTTTTCTGACTCAACCATTAAGACATCACATGAATCCTCATCTGCTTTTTTGACAACCCCGGCTTGATCTGACTTTTCACTGGTATTAGCCCTATCAGAATCTTTATCATCTTTTCTCTTTAGCATTTTCTTATAATTTATATAATTTTTCTTGATGTGCCTTGATTTCTTGAAAAAGTAGCAAGATAAACTGCTAGAAGCCTTTAGATTTCTTTTGGGTCCCCTACTTTTTGATCTTCCTCTCTAGCCCTTGACAAACAATCCTGAGGCCTTCTCCGTAGAATCTATCTTCTTCAACAGCTCGTTATTCTGAAGTATCTGCTGATATCTTCTAACTCTAAAGTCTCCTTACCATACATGATAGTGGTCGCCAAACGATCATAACTTGATGGAATAGAAGAGAGTATTAGAAGAGCTTTGTCTTCTTCTTCTAACTTAACCTCTGGAGGTAACAAGTCGCTTAAAATTCTAATAAAAGCATTTAGATGTTGTAGAATAGATGTACCTTTCTTCGTCCGAAAGCTGTATAACTGCTTCTTCATGAAAAGCTTGTTTGACAAACTTTTCATCATATACAAGCTCTCCAGCCTACTGATTGAGTTGGAACCTGCACAAAAAATACAGTATTTCAGATTTTAAGATTAAAGAGTGTAAGTTACTCAATTCTACCGCAATAGCAAGTGGCTATGCGGGTCGTGATCACAAGGAGGGACTAGCGATGGAACCTTTTAGTAAGTTATCTTTTAGGCTACAAAGTATGGTTAAAGTTCTTCTTTAGTTCTTTAAAAGAAAAAGGAAAAAATTGAGTTAAAGTTGAATTAGGAAGAAGATGGTAGATTAAGAGATGGAAAAACTAGAAATGGTATGTACAAAGAAATGGAAAAGGAATGATAAAAGAAATGGTAGATTGTGGTGTTCTAAACTCAAGAATTAAAAGAAAAGAAAGAAACTAAAAGTTACTTACCCCTTTTTTGCTCATATATCTTGGATTCGTAGCTACGACTTACCTTGTCTTTGAAGGCAATCAAGCGTGGCGTATAGGATCTTCCCCATTCCCGATCTACACTAAGAATAAAAGGGCAAGCTATACTAGCAAGAGAATGGTTGTTCATCATCATAGGCCATCAAGGGCACTTGCAAATGGCGAAGCAGTCTCGAGGCTAACAGATTCACTTAAATTGCAACACATTAGAGGAGAGTAAATGAAAACAAGAGTAAAGAAGAAAAAGTAACTTTGATTCAATTCAAATAATAATGAAAGAAGAGATCACTTATACCGGTGTCACTTGCAGTACAAGCTTGCTCTCATTCCTCCATAAAAGTATCATCTCCTCTCAGTTACATAAAGAAAATAAAAATTACATGAAATAAAATAAAAACCTAAGTTATAAACTACAAATTAGCCTAAGTTCTACTCTCTGCTTGGTCGTTCTTTTTTTGCCTTTGAGATTGCAGGTATTTATAGGAGAATTAGAAATAGTGATCAACTTAAGAGTCGTAGCCCTTTAAATCATCTTTCTGGATCATCTTGAATCATTCGATTTGAGATTTGGTAGCGAAAGTTATGATTCAAATACTAAATGTATCCAGACAGAATCCGAGTCAAACTTGCTTCATCTCATCCGTTGATCTCTCTCTATCCATTTATCCCTCTATATTTGATATTATCCTCAGTTGATCTTTAGCTAACCAAAATGGATTTATAGAAATCTGAATTTTATCGATTTTCATTTGGTGTTATCTTTATGGTTTGCTCTGATCTTCAGCTGAACATTTGCCTCAATCATTGATTTGTTCAACTAGATCTGGGATCATCCTCAGCTAACCAAATAGATTCAATTAAATCTGATTTTAACTGGTATTTATTTGATTTAATCCTCTTTCTCTTCATAATTATCTTCTACAAAATAGACATTTAAGACAAAAAATTAGCAGATTTATTACACGATAAATGTAGGAGTGTAATGAAAAGAATGCAAAATATGTGTACGATCACACCCCCACACCTATCTTTTCCTCGTCCTCGAGCAAAACAACAAAACTAAATCAAAGATTGTTAGACCACTTTCGCAGGTCATGCGATTGCATTGAGCTTGTGCAACAAGCCGTTAAACCTCTAGGTTACCCCTAGAGGACGAGTTTTATCTCGTGAGGGTTTTCAGTGGATTGCACTCACAAAATCCATAAAGAAAGCGAAAATTGTTAGTATTTTGAAAACTCATTTTGAAAGAGAAAAATATTTGAAATATTTGTTGACCCAGAGGCCTTCCACTCTAGTTTTGATGATGATTAACTCATGTGGTTATGTGTACTAATAATCTTGTGATTTTAGTTTTAGATCATTAATTAAGATGTTAGTAGGTGATTAGCTTCAACAAGATGATTTGAAAGCTTTCACATGTTGATTCAAGAGCCCGAGCGTCAGAGATCATATATAGCACTTGCACGGTAGATCAATGAGTTTTGGATCGAGTCGGCTTGGAGACGGCGCTCTACAAGAAGACATCGGTACCATAGTTTAGTTTTAGAGTTTTAGATCCATTTGTAAAGATTAGAATAGTATGATATGCTCAAGTTCACAACACACACGTTTGTGTTTTGAATATTGGTTTTCGGTTTTTCCGTTTTTGGTTTAACCGATCTTGGTTTTACGAATAGATAGATCAAAACAAGTTTACATGGTTTAATATATTAGATTTGTTCTATATACATGCATGCTTAACTTCCTAGACAAACTTAGTTTTGACTTCCTTATTCATGTGTTTTATGTTCTGGTATTTTTAACAAAACATATTTTGGAATTAAAGTCAAAAACATGATATATATATATATATATATATATATATATATATATATATATATATATATATATATATATATATATATATATATATATATATATATATGTTTTTTATGTATATAGGATTATATCCATATACATCATGCCTAAATGTTGTTTAATACCATGTTTTTGTATTTGGATGAGTTTTGGACAAAGTGTATTTTCAATTCAAAAATCCAAGTTTTAAAAAAATACAATTTTTGATTTCTAGGAAAAATAATAAGACACAAAAATGTTTCAAAATGTTTGTTATTTGTGATGAAATTTTTATCACAAGTTTATATTTCACAATAAAATGATAAAACTATTTTGTGTAATTTTAGAGATTTTATGGGAATTTTTAGGATTAAAAACTTGTTTTTTTCTGACCAGAACTGCTGCTGCGGAGGCTAGGTCGTCGACCGGGCGGTCGACCGTACCAAGTAGCCGGTCGACCGTAGCGGTCGACCGACGTGCACGGATACGTGCACGCTGGCTGCCCCATAAGCCGGTCGACCGCACGGTCGACCGACTGAGAGTAGGTTGCTCTCTGTTTGTTCCCGGTCGACCGAGCGGTTGACCGGCCAGAGAGCCGTTGCTCTCTGGTTCTAGGGACGGTCGATCGCCCGGTCGACCGGTAGCTGCCAGCGGTCAAATATGACCGTTGGACGGTCAACCGACTGGTCGACCGGTGGCTCATTTTTGGCAGTTTCTGCTGCCAACAACTATATTTTTTTGGGGGTTATAAATACCCCATTAATGGCCTGTTTTCTCTAAGAATTTTTGACGAATTTTTTGAGCTTTCTCTAGTGTTTTCACAGCAATCAAAAGAAGTTTTTGGGCTTTAATTGAACAATCTATTTGGTATTTTTGCTAGGATTTGGAAAATCAAAGAAAAGGATTTTGGGAAAAGTGTTTGATTCAACTTCTTTATCTTGGTTTCTAGTTTTTCCCAAGGATTTTCTTTGAGTTTTTGATTTCCATTCCTTTAGTTTTCTCCACACTTGAGCTACATCTACTATATTATTCTATAGGATCTTTGTGTGGGAAAAGAGATTGTTTGTGGTCTTTTGATCACCTAATTGTAAACCCAATCTTTGCTTGGCTTTGTGCCTTTCCCTCATTGTGTTGAGGAGGTTGTGCATTTGGGTTGTATCCCTCAAGTGGTGAGGTGATCCTTGTGTAGCTTTTTGCATATCCCTCAAGTTGTGAGGTGATTGTTTGTTGGCTTGGTGTTGTGCCTCAAGGAGGAGGTTGTGTTTGTAAGGAGAGGAGTTGGGTACTCCTTGTAATTGTTATTGCCCCAAATCCTCGGTGGAGGTTCCCTTTGTGGGAGTCCTTTGTGGACAAGCTAGTGGAGTTAAAATCCTTCTGGGTGAAGGCGGGGATGTAGAGCTGGGTGCTCGAACCTCGAAACATATCTTGTTGTTTACGCTTGATCCCTTGGCTCTTACACTCTCTCTCTATATTGTGCCTAGCATAAATTCATATTGTTCATTCATAATTATTTGCTTGGCTTGTTTGAGTGTGATCTCTTGTTAATTGCAATTAGTTTTTAAATTCCGCAATAAGTTCACTAGATTAGTATCATCACCTATTCACCCCCCCCCTCTAGGTGATTTTCAATATTATTGTAAGATTTAAGTAATCTTTAAGTTATAGGAAAACCGAATTTTTAATTCCTAAACTTAGTCTCTATTCAAAAAATTATTATCAATCAAAGTAAGGAGTCAAATTGTACTTCTCATCTCGTCTATTACTTTGCCCTAAGTCATATGCACCTTTGTGACCGTGAAATTTTGACTAAGGGTTCTTTAACTCTAACGCTTATGCATTTCCTTATTTATTTATTATTTATTTATTTTTTGTGGTATTATTTCTTAGTTCTATTAGGCTTTCTAATTTGCCCATGTAACGGGCCTCTAATCAGTGACTCCCAAACCAAACGGTCTTAGGGCACCAGGTGAGAAAACACCCCAAGAACTTAAGGACTCGAGCAAACAAGGCCTCAAAACTAAGGATTTTATTATATGAACCGCTTTTAGGGCGTGAATATTTATGCTTTATTAGGCACAAATACCCAGCTTAATCAGAGGATTTTTATTTATATTTTTTTCTTAAACTTATCTAATCATCTTTCGCATAAATTCCAAGGCTTGCTTAGGCCAAAACACCTAGCTAGTCAATAATTAGATTTGTTTAACTTTCATAGATATATTTTTTCTCTTTTTTTTTTAAATTTTTTTTTTAAGGCATAGGAATCTTTGTTTTAGAACCCTAAGTGTGTAAGTGTATGAAGTGCGCATATTTCATCAAGGTAAAGATCAAGACTAAATTATTTTGACAAATTATCTTCTTAACCCTAAAAATCAAACAAATAATCTTATTTTGATCAAGTTTAAGAAATCCTAATTTTGATTTTCCTATTCCTTAAAATTGACTTAATTTCTCACAAACAATATGTCAAAATATTGTTTCTATTTTTCAAAAAAATTTTAAAAGTAAAGAAAATGTTAATAAATTTTTTTTTAGTAAAAAGAAAACCTAAGTTATGTTAGAACCCTCCCCATACCTATCTCATGCATTGTCCTTAATGTATGAATTAATGCATAGATGCATGAAAAAGAAGAAAAGGAAGGAAAATACTATCTTAAGGTGGTGGGTTCCGGTGGTGGTCTGATTGGTCCCGAAATGTGGCCCAATCGACTTTGCATGGAGGTCGGAGGAACCCACCAGAAATCTTTCTAATATAACCAATTAAAATGATGTATACATGAATAATTTTTATTAAATATTTTACCCCATCTAATTTTCAAATTCATAATTAATTTTGGAGTCAAATTTGTCAACCGCCTTGTCCCAAAATGGAGTGTGAAAAGATTGAATGATTGACTTGGATTTAGGAAGTACGGAACTAATACTGACTCAGAAAGTAACTTAAGTCAAGTAAAGGTTCAGGAGTCGAGATTGGTTCAGGAAGTGGGTCCAAATCAAGAAGTTGAAACTCAAGTCCACATTCATTTTCCCACAATGAAATGTGACTTAATATTGATGATTCAAGTTCAAGAATGACAGGTGTGAGAATCAAAACTGACTCTAAAATATTACTCAAGTTGGATAACAAAATAGGAGTCAATATTAATTTGGAATTTGAACTGGATCACAAATTTAAGAATCTAGGTCACATTTCTCATTAAGTTCAATTTCATAAAAATGAGAACTTACCAATTTATCAATGGGACCTTCAAAAGTATGAAATTGGTCAAGTTCAATATGATGATCATCAAAGATGGGCGATTCAATTTCATTATGAATTGGCACAGGATCCAATGTTGACTCGTGAAAAAGATTGAAATCAGGTGAAGACACTGGAGCATTATTGAATTAAAAAGTAGAATTGAATTACTAAGTTGAGGTTCAGGATCATATTCATTCTCAAGTTCCATTTCAGGAAAGGAATAACTTGCCAAACTGTCAATGTCATTTTCAAAATTTAGAGTTTGGACAAGTTCAAATGATTGTGCTGAAATGGAATCTTATTTTCCAAAACAACATGATTCGTCGGCTCTAACAGAATGGTTAGCGACATCAGAAATGGTCAAACGGTGAGAACGGAGAGTTTGGACGATCATATTTATATATCATGATTACGAGCGTTTTGAGCCTGAGTCATAACTTCAAGCATCTTTTCATAGTTGATTAGTTCATCGTATTGTTGCGATTGGACTTGAAAAGATGAAGTGTTGTTTTGGAATTGGTGGTGAAATTGTGAGTCTGTCAGATTTTATGATTGTTGTTTGGACTCACGCATACTCATTTTTCAAAATTAATGGTTTTCTATTTTGGACTGGTGGAAGTGAGTATGAATCTTGGAAATATTGTGGACAAGGTGGGTGAGGAGAACAAGTTGGTTGAAAATTTGACTCGAGGGAGGTGAATCTCCATTGACTCTGTGAAGAGTTGAAATTATTCTGGAAATTATGGTTATAAGATTGGAGGCATAGGTTATATTGATTCGGATAAGACTAATCCGGCACACTAGGTTGGTTAAAGTTATGATATGCCGGGTTGATAATATCCGAAAAAGAGGTCGGGGTGTAATATGGATTACCATTAAAATTGGAAAAATTATTGTTATAAGCCATATCAAACAGGAAATGTCAAACACAAACAAAGAAAAACAAACAAAAAAGCAAACAAATAAAAAGAAAAAATTCTAACCTAAGTTAGGGTAAACCTTAGACCTAGATGACTCCTAACTGGTTAGACTGTCCACGGGGTATAATACAGACTTTGACAACAAGCTAATCCGCCAGGTCAGATTAAGATTGGTGGGAGGTATCCACGCAAAAGCGATGGGCCTAATTAAGCCAAACCACCAGCCTTCGAGGTTTCGCCCCTCAATCCCTTTCCTTAAACACTGATTTGGCAGGAGTCAAATTCTAACACCTTCCCCCTCAGGATAATCTCCTAATTGAGTCCGAGATGTCCCTAGGGCCAACGTCTACTCAGTTTTAGTTAGGCTTGGCTTAATGAGTGATGAGATTGTTTATATTTGGGTTAAGAGAGGATAATGACTTCCCCACCTTATCTTATTTATAGGACAAGCCCTTAAGATTGATTGTGCAAGGCTGCAGGATAAAGAAAAGTAACATTCAATAAGCAAATAATCACTCAAGAATGTTTCCTAAACTATATACCATGCAAATGTACCTTTTGCTCCAGCACTCTTCAACAGCAATGTAAAAATAAACGAATTAGACACGTGCCTAAATGCAAAGTCTAAACCATTTTAGCATTTAACAAACATCATTTTACTGTTGAGGTTAGAAAGTAAATACAGTGAGTCAAACAAGGAGATAAATGCTACAGATATAAACTATGCAATTCAGCCAACCTGCAGAAAATATAGGTTAGTAGTTCACTCAGATTACTACACAAAAATGCAGCAAATCTGAGGGCTTCTGGGCTCTGCTTTCTTGAGTAGAGTCCAGGGCCACTTATATGTCCACTATAGTAAAAATTCTTTGTTGTTAAATCTGTACACCAAAACAAAGAAGAAAGTTAACTAAAATGTAAACTTTAAAGAGAGTAACTTACCGTCCCTCCCAGGCAACAGCGCCAAAATTTGATTGAGTTGGAACCTGATTGAGGTTTTACCCTGCACACAAGAATACAGAATTTCAGATCTAAGAATAGGATGTGCAAGTACTCAATTCTACCGCTATAGCAAGTGGCTATGCGGATCGTGATCCACAGGGAGGGACTAGCGATGGAAGCTTGTTTAGTAAGTTCTCTCTTTTTTTATTTATAATGATATTTACAATGATATTTACAATGAAAAAGAAGAGTGTGAAAAAGATTGGGAATATTGTGATTTATATACTAAAATTAAAAGAAAGAACGAAAAACTAAAAACTTACTTACCTCTTTGGCGTCTGCTTACCTTGGAACCGTGTTAATGATGTACCTTTCTTTGAAGGCAAACGAAGCATGGAATATGAGATCTTCCCTATTTCCCGATCTATACTACGAATAAAAAGGACAAACTATACTAGCAAGAGAAGGTTTGTTCATCACCATAGGCCATCAAGGGCACTTCAACGGCCAAGCAGTCTCGAAGCTATCGGATTCTCTTGGATTGCAAGTCATTAGAGGAAAATAAACAAAAACAAGAGTAAAGAAGAAACAAAAACTTTGATTTGATTCTTATAACAATGGAAGAAAAGATTTACTTACACCGATGTCACCTCAGTACAAGCTTGATCTCCTTCCTCCATGAAACTCGTCTCTCCTCTCAGTTACATAAAAATTACATAAAAAAAAAAAAAAAACCTAAGTTACAATCTAAAAATTTAGCCTAAGAAAAACCCTAAATTTGTTTCTGTACTCGACTGGATGCCCTTCTCTGTTACTCTGCAGGGGTATTTATAGGAGATGGAAGAAGTAGAGTCCCGGTACGACTCCTCGACGAAAACTGAACGTTACCCTTATCTGGATTGCCGCAAAAACGTGGCTATGGCCGCGTCCCCGTGACCGTAGATTAGCTTCTGGCCACGCACTTTCGCGCGTGGCCTCCTCTGGTCCATCCATCTGGGTATATCCTTCTGGATTTGGCATACCTACTCTTTTATTTTGAAAATTCGGGATAACTTGGGAAGCAAGTTACCCTAAATTCAAATCTTTCAAATCTTTTAAAATGATTTTGTTATCTTGGCACTCTTCCCCCTTATCTATAGCCTTGTCCTGCAAGTAATTAGGGTTTAGTAGAAGTCCATCCCTTTACTCTTCTTTTAGTAATTGCAACTTTTGCACATGGGCTTTTTGGGGCTTTCTTCTGGCTTCATCTAGGCTTTATTCTTTATTTAATTAATTACTCAAGGTCTGCACACATTAAATAATAAAACATTAGTAATAGTGCATAATTATAGGAATAAATATGAAAATGTGATAGTAAATGTAATGATAAATATGCATTTTTTACTACCTATCACACCCCACACTTATCTTTTTTACTCGTCCTCGAGTAAAAATCAAAAAGAAAAGAAACTAATCTATCCTAACTCACTTTCATAAGCATCACGTTGCACTTAGCACGTGCAACAAGCCATTAAACCTCTAGGTTACCCTAGAGGACGAGTGTTGTCTCGTGAGGGTTTTCAGCGGATTACACCCACAAAATCCATAAAAAGTAAAATATTTGAAATATGTTTGAAGAAACTAAGTAATCTATAAGTTTTTTAATATTATCTTTTTTATTCATTCTTAAACTTAATCTTTATAATAAATTGTTATCCATTTTAGGTAAGAATCAAAATTGAATTTTATATAGTCTCTTTCGTTACCAAAAGTCATATGCATCCTTGTGAATCTTTACTAGGAATTCCTTAACTTGGACTCTCATGCCCCTTTTTTTATTATTATTTTTTCTTCTTTTTTTTTAATATGTATAACTCATCTAATTTTCTTTCGTGTAAGCATGAAGGCTTCTTGAGGCCCTCATACCTAACTAATTGACTATTAGATGTGTTAGTACATATATAAGTAATTTTTCTAGTTTCCTTAGGCTTTCTAATCCACCCATGTAGCGAACTTAAAGTCGGTGGCTCCCAAACCGGTCGGTTTTAGGGCACTGGGTGAGAAATCACCCCATGGACTTAAGGATTCGAGTGAACTAGGCCACAAAACTAAGGTTTTTATTTATACAATCACCTTTAGGTTCGTGAATACTTATGCTTCTTGAGGCACATGTATTTAGCTTAATTAGTGAAAAAAAAATTTAGTATTATTTTTATAGGGCACAAGAGTCTTTGTTTTAGAATCCTAGATGTGTAAGTGTATTAGGTATGCACATTTTATTAAGGTAAAAATTAAGACTAATTAATTATTCAATTTTTCCTCCTATACCTAAAAATTCAACAATTTATTTATTTTGACCAAGTTTTTAGAAATCCTAATCATGATTTTCCTAATTCTTAAGACTAACTTAGATTTCTTTCAAAAGATAAGTCAAAATTTGTCCCTTTTTTTTTTGGTTAGTATCTAACTATATGTTAGTATGTTAGTAAATCCTCCCCCTCACCTATCTCATGCATTGTCCTCAATGTATGAATGAATGCATGTATGCATGAAAAAGAAGAAAGGGAAGGCAGATGTTACCTCAAGGTGGTGGTTCCGGTGGTGGTCTAATTGGTCCACGAAATGCGGCCCAATCGAATTTTTGTGGAGTTCGGAGGAACCCACCAGAAATCTCTCTTGTATAACCCACTAAAATAATGTATGTATGAACATGTTTTATTAAAAATTCCACCCTATATAATTTCCAAATTTCATAATTATTTTCAGAGTCAATTGTGTCAACCGTCTTGTCCCAAAATGGAGTGTGAAAAGATTGAATGATTGACTTGGACTTCAGAAGTACGGTTGGAACGTATCAGATACGTAAGTGGAAATAATACGACTCAGGAAAGTCACTTAAATCAAGTAAGGTTCAGGAGTCGAGCTTGTTCAAGTTCGGGTTGGGTCAGAAGTTGAAACTCAAGTCCACAGTCATTTTGTATATGAATGGATTAATATTGGTGATTCAGTAAGTTCAGGATGATTGAGGTGAATCAAAGAACTCGATATCATATAAAATTACTTACAGTTTAAGGTACAACAAAACAATCAGAACAATCAATATGATTCGGGAATTTGAACTTGATCACAGATTTGAGAATTTAGGTCACATTTCTCATTGAGTTCAATGTCATAAAAATGAGAACTTGCCAATTTATCCATGAAACTTTCAAAATTTATAAAATTGGTCAAGTTCAATATGATCATCAAAATAGGTGATTCAATTTCATGATGAATTAGCACAGGATGCAATGTTGACTCGGGGAAAAGATTGAAATCAGGTGAGACACTGGAGTCATTATTGAATCAGAAAGTAAAATTGAATCATTTAGTTGAGTTCATGATCATATTCATTTTCAAGTTCAATTTCAGGAAAGGAATAGCTTGCCAAACTGTCAATGTCATTTTCAAAATTTGGAGTTTGGGCAAGTTCAAGGATTTGTACTGAAATAGAATCTTGTTTTTCAAAGCAAACGTAACTCTTCGGCACTAATAGAATGGTTAGTGACATCATAAATGGCCGAATGGTAAGAACGTAAAGTTTGAACCATCATATCTATTTCATGATCACGAGCGATTCTAGCCTGAGTCATGACTTCAAGCATCTTTTCATAGTCGATAGGTTAATCATTTTATTGTGATAGGACTTGAAAAGATGAAGTGTTGTTGTGACAGTCATGATGAAATTGTCGGTCAATTCTGTGATTGTTGCTTTGACTCACGCATCATCATGTCCAAGATTGATGGTGATTGTTGCTTGGACTCATGCATACTCATCATTTCCAAGATAGATGGTTTTCTATTTTGAACTAGTGGATCTGAGTATGAATCTTGAAAATATTGTGGACAAGGTGGATAAGGAGGACAAGTTGGTTGAAAATTGGACTCGGGGGAGGTGAATCTCCATGAACTCTGCGAAGAATTGAAATCGTTGTGGAAATTATGGTCATAAGATGGGGGGCATGGGTTATATTCATTCGGATAAGACCACTCTGACACACTAGGTTGGTCAAAGTTATGATATGCCGGGTTGGTAATATCCGAAAAAGAGGTTGGTGTGTAATATGGATTAAAATTGGAAAAATTGTTGTTATAAGCCATATCACACAATACAAACAGAAAACAAACAAATAAGCAAACAAAGGAAAAAAAAATTCTAAACTAAGTTAGGGTAGACCTATGACCTAAATGACTCCTAACTGGTTAGACTGTCCACGGGAGGTATAATGCAGACTTTGACCACAAGTTAATCAGCCAGGTCAGGCAAGATTGTTGGAGGTTTTCTGTCAAAGACGTTCCTTAATTAAATAACCACCAATCTTCGGGCTTTCAGCCCTCAATCCCCTTCCTAGACACTGATTTGGCAAGAGTCAAATTCTAACACCGTTCCCCCTTAGGATAATCTCCTAATTGAGTCCGAGATGTCCCTAGGGCCAACATCTACTCATTTTTAGTTAGGCTTGGGTTAGTGAGTGAGGAGATTGTTTGTAGGCCAAGGAAGGGTGATGAAATCCCCACCTTATCTTATTTATAGGACAAGCCCTTAAGTCAATTTAGTGCACGTGTAAAGCAATAGACAAATATTCACTCAAAAGCAGTAAATCAGCCAAGGGTGCTTCCTAGTCTATATGCAATGCGAACGTACCTTGTCTCCAGCACTCTTCAACAAAAATTAAAAAAATTAAATAGACACGTGCCTATATGCAAGAGTCTAATTTTTTATTTTTCAACAAATAGGTTACTGTTAGTTAATTAGCAGTGTGCAGGGTGATCACAGAGAAAAGTTAACAGAGCAGAAAACAAATCTTTCAATTTACAGCAACCTGCAGAAAACAAAGTGAGCAGTGAACTACATAGGCCGCGGAACGCGGCTATTGCCGCGCAAACGCGGCTCTGTAGTAGCTCTGCTGCTCTGCCTTCGAGGGCAGAGGCACAGAGTTGCCACATGTCCTATGCTGCTGTTAATTTTCCTGTTCTCTGATCCTGCAAACAAAAAGAATAATAATTAAATAATTAGTTTTTTTTATTTTAGAGAGAAACTTACCGTCCCTCCCCGGCAACGGCGCCAAAATTTTGATTGAGGTTTTACCTGCACACAAGAATACAGAATTTCAGATCTAAGAATAGGATGTGCAAGGTACTCAATTCTGTCGCTATAGCAAGTGGCTATGCGGGTCGTGATCCACAGAGAGGGACTAGCGATGGAAGCTTGTTTAGTAAGTTCTCTCTTTTTTTATTTATAATGATATTTACAATGATATTTACAATGAAAAAGAAGAAGTGTAAAAAAGATTGGGAATATTGTGATTTATACTAAATTAAAAGAATGACAAAAAACTAAAAACTTACTTACCTCTTTGGCGTCTGCTACCTTGGAACCGTGTCAATGATGTACCTTTCTTTGAAGGCAAACGAAGCATGAATATGCGATCTTCCCTATTCCCGATCTATACTACGAATAAAAGGAAAAACTATACTAGCAAGAGAAGGTTTGTTCATCACCATAGGCCATCAAGGGCACTTCAACGGCCAAGCAGTCTCGAAGCTATCGGATTCTCTTGGATTGCAAGTCATCAGAGGAAAATAAATAAAAACAAGAGTAAAGAAGAAACAGAAACTTCGATTTGATTCTTATAACAATGGAAGAAAAGATTTACTTACACCGATGTCACCTCAGTACAAGCTTGATCTCCTTCCTCCATGAAACTCGTCTCTCCTCTCAGTTACATAAAATTACAAAAAAAAAATAAAAAATCTAAGTTAAAATCTAAAAATTTAGCCTAAGAAAAATCCTAAATTTGTTTCTGTACTCGACTGGATGCCCTTCTCTGTTGCTCTGCAGGGGTATTTATAGGAGATGGAAGAAGTAGAGTCCCGGTACGACTCCTCGACGAAAACTGAACGTCACCCTTATCTGGATTGCCGCGGAAACGCGGCTATGGCCGCGTTCCCGCGGCCATAGATTGGCTTCTGGCCACGCGCTTTTGCGCGTGGCCTCCTCTGGTCCGTCCATCTGGGTATATCCTTCTGGATTTGGCATACTGACTCTTTTATTTTGAAAATTCGGGATAACTTGGGAAGCAAGTTACCCTAAATTCGAATCTTCCAAATCTTTTAAAATGATTTTGTTATCTTTGCACTCTTCTCCCCTTATCTAAAGCCTTATCCTACAAGTAATTAGGGTTTAGTAGAAGTCCATCCCTTTACTCTTCTTTTAGTAATTGCAACTTTTGCACATGGGCTTTTTGGGGCTTCTGGCTTCATTTAGGCTTTATTCTTTATTTAATTAATTACTCAAGGCCTGCACACATTAAATAATAAAACATTAGTAATAGTGCATAATTGTAAGAATAAATATGAAAATGTGATAGTAAATGTAATGATAAATATGCAGTTTTTACTACCTATCAGAACCTGCACACAAAATATAGTATTTCAGATTTTAAGATTAAAAAGTGCAAGTTACTCAATTCTACCGCAATAGCAAGTGGCTATACAGGTCGTGATCCACAAGGAGGGACTAGCGATGGAAGCTTTTTAGTAAGTTCTCTTTTAGGCTACAAAATATGGTTAAAGTTCTTCTTTAGTTCTTTAAAAGAAAAAGAAAAAAATTGAGTTAAAGTTGAATTAGGAAGAAGATGGTAGATTAAGAAGATGGAAAAACTAGAAATGATATGTACAAAGAAATGGAAAAGGAATGATGAAAGAAGTGATAGATTGTGGTGTTCTAAACTAAAGAATTAAAAGAAAGAAAGAAACTAAAAGTTACTTACCCCTTTTGTGCTCATATACCTTAGATTCGTAGCTACGACTTACCTTATCTTTGAAGTCGATCAAGCATGGCGTGTAGGATCTTTCCCATTCCCGATCTACACTAAGAATAAAAGGGCAAGCTATACCAGCAAGAGAATGGTTGTTCATCGCCATAGGCCATCAAGGGCACTCGCAAATGACGAAGTAGTCTCGAAGCTAACAGATTCACTTGGATTGCAACACATTAGAGGAGAGTAAACGAAAACAGAGTGAAGAAGAAAAAGTAACTTTAATTCAATTCAAATAATAATGAAAGAAGAGATCACTTACACTGGTGTCACCTGCAGTACAAATTTGCTCTCAATCCTCCATGAAAGTATCATCTCCTCTCAGTTACATAAAGAAAATAAAAATTACATGAAAGAAAAATAAAACCTAAGTTACAAACCACAACTTAGCCTAAGTTCTACTCTCTGCTTGGTCGTTCTTTTTTGCTTTTGAGATTGCAGGTATTTATAGGAGAAATGCAGAGGTTAGAGGAGTATGAAGATAGGAAAAGCTTGATATTTCTGAATTTGAATCTTCCCCTTATCTCCAAACTTGATTTGATATGGATATTCAGTTCTGATCTGCAGCTTGTCGACATGTTGATTACTGAATATCACAAATGATAGAATTAGAAATAGTGCTTGAATCATTAGATTTGAGATTCAGTAGCGAAAGTTATGATTCGAATACTAAAATGTATCCAGACAGAATCCGAGTCAAACTTGCTTCATCTCATCCGTTGATCTCTCTCTATCCATTTATCCCTCTGTATTTGATATTATCCTTAGTTGATCTTTAGCTAACCAAAATGGATTTATAGAAATCTGAATTTTATCGATTTTCATTTGGTGTTATCTTTCTGATTTGCTCTGATCTTCAGCTGAACATTTGCCACAATCATTGATTTGTTCAACTAGATCTGGGATCATCCTCAGCTAACCAAATAGATTCAGTTAAATCTGATTTTAACTGATATTTATTTGATTTAATCCTCTTTCTCTTCATTATTATCTTCTACAAAATAGACATTTAAGACAAAAAAAATTAGCAGATTTATTACACGATAAATGTAGGAGTATAATGAAAAGAATGCAAAATATGTGTACGATCACACCCCCACACCTATCTTTCGCTCGTCCTCGAGCAAACAACAAAACTAAATCAAAGATTATTAGACCACTTTCGCAGGTCATGCGATTGCATTGAGCTTGTACAACAAGCCGTTAAACCTCTTGGTTACCCCTAGAGGACGAGTTTTATCTCGTGAGGATTTTCAGTGGATTGCACTCACAAAATCCATAAAGAAAGCGAAAATTGTTAGTATTTTGAAAACTCATTTTGAAAGAGAAAAATATTTGAAATATTTGTTGGCTCAGAGGCCTTCCACTCTAGTTTTGATGATGATTAACTCATGTAGTTATGTGTACTAATAATCTTGTGATTTCAGTTTTAGATCATAATCAAGATGTTAGTAGGTGATTAGCTTCAACAAGATGATTTGGAAGCTTTCACATGTTGATTCAAGAGCCCGAGCGTCAAAGATCATATATAGCACTTGCTCGGTGGATCAAGGAGTTTTGGATCGAGTCGGCTTGGAGACGGCGCTCTACAAGAAGACATCGGTACCATAGTTTAGTTTTGAGTTTTAGATCCATTTGTAAAGATTAGAATAGTATGATATGCTCAAGTTCACAACACAAACGTTTCATGTTTTGAATATTGGTTTTCAGTTTTTCCGTTTTTGGTTTAACTGATCTTGGTTTTATGAATAGATAGATCAAAACAAGTTTACATAGTTTAATATATATTAGATTTGTTCTATATACATGCATGTTTAACTTCCTAGACAAACTTAGTTTTGACTTCCTTATTCATGTGTTTTATGTTTTGGTATTTTTAACAAAACATATTTGGAATTAAAGTCAAAAACATGGAGATATATATATATATATATATATATATATATATATATATATATATATATATATATATATATATATATATATATATATATATATATATATATATATATATATATGTTTCATGTATATAGGATTATATCCATATATATCATGCCTAAATGTTGTTTAATACCATGTTTTTGTATTTGGATGAGTTTTGGACAAAGTGTATTTTCAATTCAAAATTCCAAGTTTTAGAAAATACAGTTTTTGATTTCTGGTAAAAATAATAAGACACAAAAATGTTTCAAAATGTTTGTTATTTGGGATGAAATTTTTATTACAAGTTTATATTTCACAATAAAATGATAAAACTATTTTTGTGTAATTTTAGATATTTTATGAGAATTTTTAGGATTAAAAATTACTTGTTTTTCTGACCAGAACTGCTGCTGCCAGGCTAGGTCGGTCGACCGGGCGGTCGACCGTACCAAGTAGCCGGTCGACCGTAGTGATCGACCGACGTGCACGGATACGTGCACGCTGGCTGCCCCATAAGCCGGTCGACCGCACGGTCGACCGACTGAGAGCAGGTTGCTCTCTGTTTGTTCCCGGTCGACCGAGCGGTCGACCGGCCAGAGAGCCGTTGCTCTCTGGTTCGGGGGACGGTCGACCGCCCGGTCGACCGGTAGCTGCGAGCGGTCAAATATGACCGTGGTGGTTCATTTTTGGCAGTTTCTGCTGCCAACGGCTATATTTTTCTGGGGGCTATAAATACCCCATTAATGGCCTGTTTTCTCTAAGAATTTTTGGACGAATTTTTTGAGCTTTCTCTAGTGTTTTCACAGCAATCAAAGAAGTTTTTGGGCTTTAATTGAACAATCTATTTGGTATTTTTGCTAGGATTTGGAAAATCAAAGAAAAGGATTTTTGGAAAAAGTGTTTGATTCAACTTCTTTATCTTGGTTCTAGTTTTTCCCAAGAATTTTCTTTGAGTTTTTGATTTCCATTCCTTTGGTTTTCTCCACACTTGAGCTACATCTACTATATTATTCTATAGGATCTTTGTGTAGGAAAAGAGATTGTTTGTGGTCTTTTGATCACCAAATTGTAAACCCAATCTTTACTTGGCTTTGTGCCTTTCCCTCATTGTGTTGAGGAGGTTGTGCATTTGGGTTGTATCCCTCAAGTGGTGAGGTGATCCTTGTGTAGCTTTGTGCTTATCCCTCAAGTTGTGAGGTGATTGTTTGTTGGCTTGGTGTTGTACCTCAAGGAGGAGGTTGTGTTTGTAAGGAGAGGAGTTGGGTACTCCTTGTAATTGTTATTGCCCCAAATCCTCGGTGAAGGTTCCCTTTGTGGGAGTCCTTTGTGGACAAGCTAGTGGAGTTAAAATCCTTCTGGGTGAAGGCGGGGATGTAGAGCTGGGTGCTCGAACCTCGAAACATATCTTGTTGTTTGCGCTTGATCCCTTGGCTCTTACTCTCTCTCTCTCTATATATATATATATATATTGTGCCTTGCATAAATTCATATTGTTCATTCATAATTATTTGCTTGGCTTGTTTGAGTGTGCATCTCTTGTTAATTGCAATTAGTTTTTAAATTCTGCATTAAGTTCACTATATTAGCATCATCATCTATTCACCCCCCTCTAGGTGATTTTCAATATTATTGTAAGATTTAAGTAATCTTTAAGTTATAGGAAAACCGAATTTTTCATTCCTAAACTTAGTCTCTATTCAAAAAATGTTATCAATCAAAGTAAGGAGTCAAATTGTACTTCTCATCTCGTCTATTACTTTGCCCTAAGTCATATGCACCTTTGTGACCGTGAAATTTTGACTAAGGGTTCTTTAACTCTAACGCTTATGCCTTATTTATTTATTATTTATTTATTTTTTGTGGTATTATTTCTTAGTTCTATTAGGCTTTCTAATCTGCCCATGTAACGGGCCTCTAATCGGTGACTCCCAAACCAAACGGTCTTAGGGCACCAGGTGAGAAAACACCCAAGAACTTAAGGACTCGAGCAAACAAGGCCTTAAAACTAAGGATTTTATTATATGAACCGCTTTTAGGCGTGAATATTTATGCTTTATTAGGCACAAATACCCAGCTTAATCAGAGAATTTTTATTTGTATTTTTTTCTCAAACTTATCTAATCATCTTTCACATAAATACCAAGGCTTGCTTAGGCCAAAACACCTAGCTAGTCAATAATTAGATTTGTTTAACTTTCATAGATATATTTTTTCTCTTTTTTTTGAATTTTTTTTAAGGCATAAGAATCTTTGTTTTAGAACCCTAAGTGCGTAAGTGTATGAAGTGTGCATATTTCATCAAGGTAAAGATCAAGACTAAATTATTTGACAAATTATCTTCTTAACCCTAAAAATCAAACAAATAATCTTATTTTGATCAAGTTTAAGAAATCCTAATTTTGATTTTCCTATTCCTTAAAATTGACTTAATTTCTTACAAACAATATGTCAAAATATTGTTTCTATTTTGCAAAAAATTTTAAAAGTAAAGAAAATGTTAATAATTTTTTTTAGTAAAAAGAAAAACCTAAGTTATGTTAGAACCCTCCCCCATACCTATCTCATGCATTGTCCTTAATGTATGAATTAATGCATAGATGCATGAAAAAGAAGAAAAGGAAGGAAAATACTATCTTAAGGTGGTGGTTCCGGTAGTGGTCTGATTGGTCCCGAAATGTGGCCCAATCGACTTTGCATGGAGGTCGGAGGAACCCACCAGAAATCTCTCTAATATAACCCATTAAAATGATGTATACATGAATAATTTTTATTAAATATTTTACCCCATCTAATTTCAAAATTTCATAATTAATTTTGGAGTCAAATTTGTCAACCGCCTTGTCCCATAAACGAATTTTTTTCTCTGTTGCAGGTTACAGGTTGAAGAAACAGGAAACAAAGCACTGCAGTAACATATAAGTGGTCTTGGGCCTCTGCTCAAGAAAGTAGAGACCAAGTACCCTCTGATTTGCCGCGTTTTCTCGGCCAAAGCCGCGGATCCGCGGCAAAGAGGAGTTGACTACTGACTGGTTTTGTGCAGGGTTGCTTGATCTGCAAAAAAAAAAATACAGCTGCTGCAAATCTAATTTCTTGTATTCTCTCACCAGGATCCTGCTAATAATTAATAGTAAAATATTTGTTGAAAAGTAAAAATTGATTAGACGTTTGCATTTTTAGGCACGTGTCTTTTCAATTCATTTACTTTACTGTTGAAGAGTGCTGGAGCAAGGTACGTTTGCATTGCATTTAGAATAGGACTCACTTCTTGGTTGATTTACATCGCTTTGAATGAACCTTGTTTGCATATATTGTACACTTGCACAAAATTGATCTTAAGGGCATCACCCAATAAACAAGATAAGGTGGGGATTTCATCACCCTTTCCTTGGCCTAAAAATCATCATCCAAACACTCACAATCCCAAGCTTTTTAATAAAATCTGATAGACATTGGCCCTAGGGACATCCGGACCCAGTAGGAGATCAGCTGAAGTTGGAAATTGTTTTTGATTCATACTCCAGTCAAATCAGTGTCTAAGGTTGGGGATTAAGAGTTTAAGCCTCGAAGATACCGTGGTTTGGCGTAATTAAGGCCCGTTGCTTACGCACGGATACCTCCCACAGTATTTTGCCCCTACCTGGCTGATTAACTGTGGTCTGACTCGAGCAATAACCTTCTTTGGTTCATCGAACAGTTAGGAGTCGTCTAGATCCAGGTATCCTAGATAGCTTGTGATTGATTTTTCTTTTCTTGATTGTTATTTTCATTTTTTCGCTTGTGTGATCGGTGAACGTTGATTGTGTGTGCAAGAGTGGTACGGGATCCAGATTCTGCAAGACTTGTTAGAATTTCTACACTTGCACAAACACCACCACCTGACACAATCCCAATCATGGCAAACAATACTTCGCTTCAAGACAAATTCTACCCGATCCGCACTTCACTTCCATCATGCATTCTTCTCCCTATGACCAATGGAAATAATTTTGAGCTGAAGCCACAATTTGTAAACACACTCCCGCGATTTCATGGCTTAAAATCTGAGGATGCATATTTCTTCATTCGTGAGTTTGAAGAAGTATGTGTGATGATGAGAATTTCCCAATTAACTGAGGACGCTGTTAGACTAAGGTCATACCCTTCGCGCTGAAAGATATAGCTAAGAAATGGCTTTACAATCTTCCCGCCAGTTCGATTACTTCATGGGATGATTTTGTAAAAGTCTTTCTTAAAAAGTTTTATCCCATTCACAAAACAGCCCTCATGAGAAAGAACATTATGCAATTCAAGCAGGAATCCAATGAACCATTTTGAAAATATTTCGAACGCTTCAAAGACTTACTAGCCCTTTGTCCTCATCACGGCATAGAAAAGTGGCGACTGTGCCAAATTCTCTATGACGGACTTGATTACCAAACAAAGACACTCCTTGAAACCATGTGCCAAGGAAAATTTTTAAAGAAAGATGAGAATCAGGGGTGGGATCTCTTTGAAGCCTTGGCTGAAAAAACAATTCAGTGGGAGTCATGCCCAGATAAAACCACTCCCACCACTTTCAGAACCGGTATGCATTCGATAGAATCCTCCATAGCTGCCGAGGCTAAAATAACACAATTAATGAAGAGGATAGAACTGCTTGAATCAAGGGAACCTACTGCTATGAACTAGGTCAACCCATCACTTGTGGTCAACCAGGGTTGTACCTATTGCCATGATATCAACCATCTATTCTAGGAGTGTCCTGTTTACCAGTCTCAAATGTATCAGGAAAACACGAATGTCGCATACACCAGACCCAACTACAATCCATACTCCAAAACGTACAATCCGGGATGGCGAAACCATCCAAATTTTTCCTGGAGTCAGTCTGGTCCTGAGCAACCTAGGCAACCATTTTCACATCAATATCCTGCTCAGTCACATCAACCCAGTTTCCACCAGAATCCACCAAATTTCCACTCATACCAGAGTCCACCACAATTCCAATCATATCAGAATCCACCACATTTCCAAACAAACTTCCAGCCTACTTATCAGCAATATCCACCACAAATCATCCAGATAAAAGAATGACAGATTTGGAAAAAATGATAGAAACCCTATCCAAAACCCAAGCTTCAATGATGACTAATCACCACCAGGATATGAACAAATTACAGGTTCAGATAGGGCAATTGACTAATTCTTTGAATGAGAGATAGAAAGAAATGCTACCGAGTTAGCCATTGCCCAATCCAAAAAATCACTTCCCTCTACATGAAGTTGAAGACATGGATCCCAGTCAATGCAATACTGTTCATATTCTAAGATCCGGGAAGCAGGTAGATAATAAGGTTTCAAATCAACCCACCAAATCAGTATCAAAATCAACACCTCCTGTTCCAGTGCAACCAACTCAAGACAATCCATCATCCAGTTCACAACCATCAACTTCCAATTCAAAGAGAAAGAAAAGACTGATGAGCAACCATACAAGCCTATTGTACCATTTCCAAATAGGCTAGCAAACCAAAAGCTGAATGCTCATATGGAGAAGATCAGAGAAATGTTCAATCAAGTCCAAATCAATGTACATCTTCTTGATGCCATACAACAAGTTCCATCATATGCCAAATTTTTAAAGGAAATGTGCACAAAGAAGAGGAAAGCAATGTCCTAAAGAAAGTCTTCCTAGCTTCAAACATTAGCGAGTTGCTCACTGGGCCGATTCCTGTAAAGTATAAGGACCTAGGGAGCCCAACTATCTCTTGTATCATAGGACAGACTACTATCAATAGGGCATTACTTGATTTGGGAGCCAGTATCAATCTTCTTCCCTATTCTGTGTATCAGCAACTAGGGTTAGGCGACCTCCGTCCGACCAAAGTTACGATACAACTGGCTGATCGCTCTGTAAAGATTCCCAAGGGGGAGATTACAGATGTTTTAATACAGGTCGGGGAATTCATTTACCCCGTAGACTTCATTGTTCTTGAAACACAACCTGTATATAATCACAGAGCTCAGACACCTGTCATTCTCGGACGCCCTTTCCTAGCCACCGCAAATGCGATCATCAACTATAGGAATGGCTCGATGCGTCTAACCTTCGGAGATATGACAAAAGAGGTGAATGTTTTCCACCTGGGAAAACAACCTCGGGATTTGGATAATGATTCTTTTGAAGTGAACTTAATAGAAGGTTTAACAAGTGAACATGATGAGGAGGTTGAGTATGAGTCCGAAGAAGAATTTGAGTTGGAGTCTGATGAATTCAACCTTGATCAGATTGTTGAGTCCACTGTAGAATTGGCCACTAATACCACCCTATTCTTCCCTTGCACCAAGAACAACCATTGATAGATCCTGTCCCTTATTCTGAGCTTAAGGTTCTTCCTAACCATCTCAAGTACCAGTACTTGGAAGAGAAGGAAGCTTTTCCCGTTATCATTGCATCCCATCTCACGAAGCAACAAGAAGAGGATCTTCTTACTGTGTTAAGAGAGAATCGAGAAGCCATTGGTTGGACCATGGCTGACATCAAGGGGATTAGTCATTCCATAGTTCAACACCGGATTCATTTGACGGAGGATGCTAAGCCAAAACGAGACCCACAGCGTAGACTGAACCCAATAATGCAGGAGGCTGTTAGAGCTGAGATCTTGAAGTTGTTAGACAATGGGATTATCTATCCCATATCCGATAGCCAATGGGTAAGTCCAGTCCACGCTGTGCCAAAGAAAGCAGGATTTACTGTGGTGGAAAACGAGAAGAAAGAGTTGGTACAAACACGACTTCCAATGAAGATTCGAGTTTGTATCGATTACTGAAAGTTGAACACTGCCACACGTAAAGACCACTTTCCTCTTCCGTTCATTGACCAAATGCTCGAGAGATTAGTGGGACATGAGTACTACTGTTTCCTGGATGGATATTCAGGATATAATCAAATCCCTATCGCTCCCGAGGATCAAGACATAACCACCTTCACTTGTCCCTTTGGAACATTTACATACCGAAGAATGCCCTTCGGCCTATGCAATGCTCCCGCAACGTTTCAGCGTTGCATGCTGAGCCTTTTTTCAGACATGGTGGAGAAATTCTTGGAAATTTTCATAGATGATTTCTCAATTTATGGCGATTCCTTTGAACAATGCTTGTACCATCTTAAGTTGGTTCTACAACGCTGCATGGAGAAAAACTTGACACTTAACTGGGAAAAGTGTCACTTTATGGTCAAACAAGGAATCGTTCTTGGGCACGAAGTTTCACATAAAGGAATTGAGGTTGACAAGTCTAAAGTGGAAGTTATAACGAAGCTCCCTGAGCCAACATGCTTAAAGGACATTCGATCATTTTTAGGGCACGCCAGCTTCTATAGACGATTTATTCAAGGGTTTAGTAAAATTGCTAGACCTTTGACAAATCTCTTAGGAAGGATGTACCCTTTAAATTCGATGAAGAATGTCAACAAGCCTGGGAGGAGCTTAAGTGTAGACTTGTCTCAGCACCTATCATTTCTGCGCCTGATTGGACCAAGCCATTCGAAATTATGTGTGATGCCTCGGATTTTGCTATCGGCGCTGTTCTAGGGCAGCATATTGATACTAGGCAACACGTAATCTATTATGCTAGCAGAACGCTGAATGAAGCCCAACACAATTATACAACTACTGAAAAGAATTTTTGGCTGTTGTTTTTGCGTTGGAGAAATTTCGCCAATACCTGCTAGGGTCCAGGACGACTATTTTCACCGATCACTCCGCCCTAAAATACTTAATGCAAAAGAAGAATGCTAAGGCAAGACTATTTGATGGATACTTCTTTTGCAAGAGTTTGATCTGGAAATCAAGGATAAAAAGGGCGTTGAGAATGTGGTAGCTGATCATTTGTCAAGAATCCCCAATGCACCAAAGGAAAAATACCCATAAATGATGATTTCCCTGACGAACACATTTTTATAATGTGTGGAGAGCCCTGGTATGCTGACATAGAAAATTACCTTGCAACCGGGCGAACACCTTCCAATTGGTCAGGCCAGGACAAACATCGTTTCATGAGTCAAATGCGGTTCTTCTTTTGGGATGAACCGTATCTATTCAAATATTGTCCTGACCAGATAATACGAAGGTGTCTTCCTAAGGATGAACATCAGAGTGTCTTGACATTCTGTCACAAGCTAACTTGCGGTGGACATTTTGGTCCACGAAAACTGCTGAGAAAGTACTTCAGAGTGGATTTTACTGGCCCACTCTCTTTAAGGATGCATATACTTTCTGCAAGTTATGTGACAGGTGTCAAATGACGGGTCGAATTACACGAAAAGACATGATGCCCCTTACACCCATCTTGGAGGTCGAAATTTTTGATCTGGGGGGCATCGACTTTATGGGACCCTTTTCTCTGTCCTATGGCAACCAATACATTTTGGTAGCTGTAGATTATGTTTCCAAATGGGCTAAAGCAGTTCCAACAAGGACAAATTACAACCAAATTGTCATCAAATTTTTACGAGAAAATATCATCTCTCGCTTCGGAGCCCCCCGTGCGATAATAAGTGACAATGGGAGTCATTTCTGCAATCGGGCTTTTGAAGCCCTGATGCGCAAATACTCTATTTCTAACAAATTATCCATGGCATACCATCCTCAGACTAATGGGCAAGTGGAAGTCACTAATAGACAAATAAAACTCATATTAGAAAAAACCGTTGGACAAAACCGTAAAGATTAGTCCATCAAACTCACTGATGCCTTATGGGCATACAGGACCGCTTACAAGACTGTCCTCGGTATGTCTCCATATCGAGTTGTATTTGAAAAACCTTGCCATTTGCCTGTGGAGTTGGAACACTGGGCTATGTGGGCTATAAAGCAGCTGAACTTGAATTTGGATAAAGCCAGTACCTTGAGGAAATTGCAAATATCCGAGCTAGAAGAGCTAAGAAATGAGGCATATGACAACGCTCGGATAGCAAAACACAGAACCAAGCTCTTTCATGATAAATCCATTCACCGAAAAAATTTTGTCTCAGGACAAAAGGTTCTGTTGTACAACTCAAGACTCCACCTCTTCCATGGTAAATTGAAAACCAGGTGGTCAGGGCCATACGTTGTGCAAAAAGTCTTCTCACACGGTGCCATTGAGATTCTTGATCCAAAAATGGCAATAAATTCACTGTGAACGGTCAACGCTTGAAGCCATTTTTTACCACTGAATTTGTGTCACAAGAAATTCATGAACTGGGTCTTTGTGACCCAGTCTATATGTGACCATCTCATTTGTACATTTTCCCTGATTTCCTTGCATATCACTTTGGGACCCCTTTTTGTAAATAATAAAAATAAAAAAATATAATAATAAAAGCAAAAAAATAAAAAAATAATAATTTCAAAAAAATTGGACTTTGGTGCTACATGGCACAAAGAGTTCCCTCTCTTTATGAATCCCTTTTAAATCAACCTAGGGATGTAAATATCCAACTCAACCTAGGGTCATATTGGGACTTCAACTCTTTCAGCCCCCTATAAATTTCATCTACCCTGAGTCTCTCCCCTCAACCTCAAACGCATCTCAGCTCTGAAACAACCTCTTCAAGCGCCGCCCCTCAAATTTTTCCCCTCCACAGATCTCTCTTTCGTGCCGTGTTTTCTCTGGAAAAGCCGCGATTCCGCGGCCTTCTAGGCTCTGTTGGTGCGCCGCCACAGTCTGTTACAGTCGCGATTCCCTGCTATTGGCCGATCTAGTGGCCTATCATCTGAATTCTCGATCCAGTGCCCTCTGCAAATTGGATTTGATTTCCCCCCACGTATTCCGGGGGTGGTTTGCTTTTCAATATTCCGATCTCTTGTGATGTTCTACAATTTTAGCATGGCACCATCTTTGTTTGCTGAGAAAGATTATTCCAAAATATTTAGTGATAACAATGGGTATGGGCACATTTTTATTGATAGGATCCGTGCTTGGGATTGGTACTGTCTTGTGTATGATAATTCCGATAATGATGCATTTTATTGCCCTGAATTAGTATCATCATTTTACACTTCCATTGATCATGCATATGTAAATTTCAACACGTACCAATTCGCGGCTCATATGCCCCTAGGTGACATTTTCTTCACACTTCCTCTCCTTGAGGAACTCACTCACGTCCCTTGTTACCCACAACACAGCGACCTCCTTCCACTCATTGACTACATGGGGGCCCGCTGCACCGAACAAGACCAAGGGCTCAAGGCCAGTACTACCTTTCGTAATGTGCATTGCGTTGGACGATGAACCCAACGCAATATTCTGGGACTGGACCACACCACTTCTTTCAACCGCCCTGTATTGCAAATAATTCACGACCTTATGACTAGGCAGCACACGGTCTGCATTAACAAGACCATCTTCCATTCCATCATTGCCAACTCCTCACGTACCCGTGGTGCTAAACATTCACACGCCATTCTGCTTACACGTCTATGTAGGACCTTCCTACCGGACGCTGTATTTGACGCATATGACCGAGTGTTTGTCACATACGAGAGGGCCACTAGTGCCTATAACAGTTGCTTACATGCGGTCTGGACCCCTAGTGTCCTGCCCGAGGATGTGCCAGTGGAGTCCTCTTCTCAGGAAAGTCTAGCGGAAGAAGATGAGCCGGCATTTTGGCACCAGGACCCCTTAACAGACTCACGTGCATTCATGTCCACCATTTGGCGGGGCATGAAGAAAATATTTAGGGGACAAGTTCGGCTGAGAAAATAAGTGAAGGAGCAATCATCTAGATTAGACCGTATTGAGGCTGGTCTTCAGCGTTCACAGTCGGCTGGACCCAGCACCACCGCTGGTCCAAAACGACGACGGGGGTGACTCTGTTCCTTTACCAATTTCATGCATATTTTATCTTGCATACATTGAGGACAATACATGAGATAGGTATGGGGGGGTAGATACTAACTTAGGATTTTTATTTTCTTTCTAGGATTTTTATTTTCTTTTTAGGATTTTTATTTTTCTTTTTAGATTTTTCATTTTCTTTAGATTTTTCATTTTCTTTTTAGAAAAACCTTAAAAATATATATATAATAAAAAAAAGAGAAAGAGAAAATTTTGATCCATTTTTAAAGAATCAAACTTGATTTTAGGGATTAAGGAAACTCTTAACTAAGATTTCTTAATATAAGTTGAAAAGAGGAGTTTTGTTGGATTTTTAGGTTAAGTAAAAAGGATAAGAAAGATAACTAGATTTTAATTCTTTCTTTAGGATAGATACATTAAACATATTGAGGGATTAATTAAAGACTTAGTGATTCTATTTACACATATATATAATAAAAAAATAATAATAATAAGTATAAATAAATAAATAAAATAATTACTTAGCCACTAATTAAGCTGGTTAGCTGTGCCTTAAGAAGCATGGCCAGTCACGCCTAAAGGTGGTTAAGTCCTTAGTATTCATGGCCTAGTTTACTCGAGTCTTTGAACCTTAGGGATGTATCTTCATCTGATGCCCTAAAACCGACTGGTTTGGGAGTCATCGGTAAGAAGCTCGTTACATGAGTAAATTAGAAAGTCTAAGGAAGCTAAGGAGGTGTAAATAAATAAATAAATAGATAAATAAAAAATATATTGTATATATTAGTAAATAAATGAATTTTAGTCTAAGAAAAATCCTTCATATTTATAGATGCATATATACTAGGCTTGATGCAAAATCCGGTCTTCGCTCTATTCCTTAAAAACTTAACCTAAGTTGAAGACAAAACTCTAAATAGACACTTATAAAAAGAATGACGAGTTTAGGGTAACCTGAAACCTATAGATCAAGTAAAGTTCTTGAACAATATGGATCAAAAAAATTTTCACTAACATTTTTTTCTTTTTTTTTGGATTTTGTGGGTGCAATCCGCTGAAAACTCTCAGGAGACAACACTCCTCCTCTAGGGTAACCTAGAGGTTGAATGGCTTGTTGCACGTGCTCAGTGCAATCATGACACCTACGAAAGTGGTTCAATAATTTAGCTTGGATTTTTTCTCTTTTTCTTTTTGCTCGGGGACGAGCAAAAGCTAGGTATGGGGGTGTGATTGGAGTTCATTTTTGCATCATTTTCCACTTTCATATCATGCTTTATGTAAATAAAAATAAGGTTTTTATTGCTTTTCTCTCTTATTTTTCAGGTCCACCATTAATGGAGAGGAAGGCCCATAATCAAGGAATTTTCAAGGTATTAATGGGATTAATTAAAGAGCCAAATGGAAAAGCCCAAAGAGAAACCCAGATCTGGAGTCGTCAACGAATATTCCCAGCTTTCTAGAAGATCCAGCGTGGCGAACAGACTGTAACAAAATGGCAACAGAAATCGTTGGCGCAACGGCCAAGATTCTGCCGCGGAAACGCGGCTCTGGCCGCGGATCCGCGGCAAGCATCTGGTCGTTGAGCCAGCGTTTGATCCCACGGTCAAGATTTGAGGGCCTCATCCTCTGGAGCCTATAAATAGACCCCTGGGGCCTCTGAGAATAGGAGAGAATAGGAGAGAAGAGCTTGTATTTTTGAGAGAATTGTAGGGATTTTCTCTAGCTTCCTTTAGTGCTCTTGTAATCTTCTTTCTCCTTCTAGAATTTTGCAAAAAGAGAGAGAGTGAGTGTGAGATCTTGTAATTGAAGTGGTGACAACTTGAATACAAGGATTGATCCATCTATCTTCTCATCTTTACTAATTCTAGTGCTTTACTTTCTTCAAGCTTTAATTTCCATTGCATTTTCTTCTATCATGAATTGTTGTGTTCTTTTCATTTCAATGTCTAGCTAACTCTCTAACATGACTAGCTAAGCACTAACTTTACTAACTTCTAACTCTTGGGTGATTGCTAATTCATGTGATTCATTGGATGCTTTATTGTGATCTTGTAATTTCAAGTCTCTATTATCCCCAATGAAGATGAGTTACTTTAATTCTTGGCAAATGCTTGTTTTCATTCCATATGATTCATGTGAGCCTCATTTAGAGCGTGGTCTTTAGAACAAGTGCCTTGATGGAACTTGGAGATGGAGCACCTAACTATACTATTTGTTGTACAATTTTCTTACTTCAATGCTAACTCGAGTATGGCTTTGAATGGCTAATGAATCTTGTATCTCTTCCTTAGCATTCCCTTGAGTGACACTCCTTGATTCCACCATTGAAAATCTATCTCGGGAGCCGATGAATCAATGAGGCTACAAGACAAGCCGAGAAGATCACTCATCCTCCAAGTGGGAAAGTATTTGACCAAACAAGTAAGACAAACCTTTGCCGATGAATCAACATGAGGCATGCATCACCCTATGAGATTAGTAAGTTAGTAAATTAGAAGGGTTAGCTAGTCATGATTTCTTCTATCTAAAGTCTTTTCAAGGTTTTCCTTCTCAAGTTTTCTTTCCAAGCTAGTAAAGTTTTCCAAGTTCTTTTCACTTTACTTTCCATCCTTTTCCTTTTTATGCAACGAAATCCACAACGAATTTTTCCTCTCTTTTTCATGTGATTTTGTTTTTGTTGAACATAGAAGAACTCTCGTTTTCTTTCTTTAAAAACTCAACCGTAAAGCTTCCATCGCAAGCTCTCCTTGAGGATCGACCCGTAATAGTTTATACTACTACGGTGATTCGGAAGGAGTAAAGAAAAATTGTGAATACATTTTTGGAGTTTTTGAGCATCACTACGAGCATCGAAGGTTGACTATAAACCCTCTTTCTCTGAATATTAGTACACTCCTGCCGTCCGAACACATGTTGGTTGGACAAACTAATCAGAAAAAGGTAAAAGCTACATAGAGGAGGGTTCTGGTAATTATTTCAGAAACTGATGATAACCCTTTAAATTTTAAATTTTACTTAACACAAATTTAATTCTTGTAGTATCCTAAATAACACGATAGTGTCGTGTGCGGATAGTATGTCATTTGATTTATGCGCGAGATATGTGTAAGTCACCTAGAGGGAGGGTGAATAGGTGATGAGCTAATCTGGTGGTCAATAATGCGGAATTAAAACTTAAATGATGCAAACTAAAACTATTTAAACTAAACACCAAGTATAACACAAGAGTGTAGCCGAATTTCCCGTGAAGGGCTCTGGACTAACTCCTCAAGATTCCTCTAAATAAGAGTTGAGGTGCCGCGTTGGTTCTTTTGGTTGAATACAAGTGTTAGCAAATAATCCCCAGGCATATAACAATTAAGCTCGCAATATATATCAAGCATATAAAGATAAAAGCAATATAAGCATGTAAGATACAAACAAGAGTAAGAGATAGAGAGTGAGCAATCGCAAACACGGGAGATTTGTTTCGAGGTTCGAGCACACTTGCTCTACGTCCCCGCCTTCAACACTATGAAGGATTTTCACTAAAATCGATCCCACCGGATCACTCGGTGCCGCAACACCTACAAGGCGAGTTCACACTTGAACTCCTTGGACTCTCTAGTCCCGTACACACTGCAAGCCCACAAGCTCGCCGAGGCCGCACCTCAAACAAGGAGTTCACACACGAACTCGAAACACTGCGAACCCGCTAGCCCGCCTCCTCAAAGTACAAAGATGAACTTTGGTGATCACAACACTTTAATCACCTAAAATCCTCTCACAACAAATCCCTATAGGTAGATATAGCAATGGATGGCTCAAGTGTTGTGTGAGAAAACAAGAATTGAAATAGTGGAGAAAAAACTCAAGAAAATCACTTTTAAAACACTCTTGATAAACTCCCCTTTTGATTGGAAATATTTGGTTCTAAAACTTGTGGATATAACCATTGAAATGAGTAGGAAAAAATAGCCCAAAACTCTTCTTGAAATTTTATAGAAAATAGCCCCCAAAAATCCCAATTTATAGGGCTAGAAAAACTAGCCGTTGGTAGCCAGATTGACCTGTCGGTCGACCGCCCGGTCGACCGCCAACGGTCAGATTTCTGACCGTTGGGGCAGCGGTCGACCGGCCGGTCGACCGAGACCCTGGAACAGAGAGCAGATCTCTCTGTCGGTCGACCAGTCCGGTCGACCGGGGCTTTCCAGAGAGCAGAGCTCTCTGGCGGTCGACCGTTCCAGTCGACCGGCCCTCCAGCAAAGGCTGGCGTGCATGTCTGTGCACGTCGGTCGACCGGCCCGGTCGACCGACTTCAAGCTTCGGTCGACCGGCCCGGTCGACCGGCTGAAGCCAGGACAGGAATTCTGGGATTAAAAACTTGGTTATTTTTTACTCAATAAAATCTCATAAAATCATGAAAAATCTACAAAAATTGTTTTAACATTATACTTTGATAATCAAACATGCTTGAGCAAAATCAAGACATGTTACAAATAATTTGAACTATTTTTGTAACTTAGTAAATTTGGTTCAAAATAAAAACTGTATTTTTTCAAATTTGGTTTTTTCAAAACTTCTCCAAACAAAAGCAAGATATTTTAAACACTTTGAAAGCATAGAGTGTATGGATATGATCCACTACACAAACATGATGAAATATCTATGTTTTTGATAATAAGATCTAAACATGATTTTGGTTAAAGACATGTATATAAGAAATTCCAAAAACCAAACCGGTATTTTTTCAAAATGAAAATTCTTTTCTAAAATGAAATCTCTTTTATGAAAACTCATCTAAAACAAGAGTGTGTGTGCATATGGTATACTTGAGCAATCCACCAACTATTTTCTCCTTTACATTTTAATCTAAAACAAAATCTTATAAAAACAAACCTAGACATAAGCCTTGATCTTGAAGTCTTCACTTGAAGTCTTCTCATCTTCTTGACTTGGTCCAAACACGATCCAATGAGCTAGACTCCTCTTGAGTACTTGATGTGGTCTTGATGCACAAGCTATTGAATCAAACCGTGTTAGCTTCAAAACTTGACTTTAAATCCTTTGTTGAAGCTACACACCTACTAAGATCTTGATCACAAATCTGAAACTAAACAAACACAAGATCATTAGTACCATAACTACATGAATTGATCATCATCAAAACTAGAGTGATAGGCCTTTGGGCCAACAATATGCACAAACCAAATGAATCTTATTCCTATAAAAGTATAATCCTCTGCCCTAAAATTAATTTGCCCTAAAATTAATTTATGTCAATTTAGTATATATTAAAACTAACGCAAATAAGTCAATATGTTTGCACTTTAATAACAAAGAAAATATTCAATTGAGGAATTTGATGAAGTTCGAGAAGAGTGGGCGGGATGTGTTGTAAAATATATTCCGTAGAGAGGGTATTGTGTTTAAAATATTTTTTTTGCTTGAGTTTGTGCAAGTTTCCTATTTGGTGCATGTTTTCATTTTTTTCTTTCATGTTCTCTATTTGGTGCATGTATACACATATACATATGTAGACACACACATATACATGTACACATGTATAGTACACACGCATATATATATATATGTATATATACACACACATACATGTACACACACATGTACACACACATACACACAAATATATGTATGCACACACACTTCTCTAATCTTGAAACTTTGCTTTGTGCAATTCAGATCTATGAAGGCTTTTTAGTTGTATGCTGGTGTTATAACAAAGAAGATAATTGAAGTCATGTATATTTAGTACCCAAAATTTTTTGTTGACTTCTAGCTAAGGTTTGGAGTTTGTGATATTGTTAGGGGAAGAGAATAGAGTACTTATCTTAACTTGGTAAGAAAATGCTATGATCTTGTAGAATACAACAGTACTAGAATTTGTTTCTTGAACAATAATTAATGTAATTTTTGCACATGAGACTCTTGTTTTATTAATTGATTTTGGTTGGAGGTTATGATGAGAGTTTATTTAACAAGAATGTTATTCATATGTCAATTTCAATGTTTATTTACATGTTTTTTTCCTGTAATCCAATGGTTGCAAACATGTTTCTATTACAGGAAAATCTTTGTGTTGTATATCTTGTATCTATAGTATATATGAATTTTGTATCTTTTTTTGTATATTGAACATTTTTGTAAACCTATAATCTGTTATTTTAAATTTTTTAAAAAAAAAGTACGACTTTTCACTACCACTGTGAAAAGTTAAATTTTAATTTTTAAAAACAATTAACGACGGTTCTAACAATAAGCATTGTAAAATAAACCTTTCATGTCGGTATATAATGAACCGCCGTGAAAGGTTAAATTATTCATAGATACTTCACGACGGTTATATACTAAACCGCCATGAAATAAAACCTTTCACGGGTGATTATTTTAGAACCACCGTGAAAGGTTAAAATTTTCTTAGACATTTAACGGTGGTTATCTTCATAACAGCCGTTAAATGTTAACTTTTTATGACGCTTTTTATGACAAACTGCCATGAAAAATCTGAGTTTTCGTGGCGGTTATTCTCCGAACCGCCATGACATATTTGATTAATGGCGGTCAAAAATTGTCGTGACATGTTTGACTTGATGGCGGTCATGAACCACCGTGAAATTTTTATGTTGCCCGAATAGAAGCGATTTTTGATCGCCGTCATTACTTTTTTACGATAGTTTTAAACCGCCATGAAAACCCTTTTCTTTTGTAGTGATTCTTTCAGACAACTTGCAGAGAAATGTTCACTTTGGAGGTTGATCAACTTCGATTGTATGCTCATCGAAGAAGCAATAACTTTGAATAATGATCTCAAAGTCCAGTAAGGCTGATCTAGTATGCTCCTCACGAAATTTCTTAAAATGTCAGCCATTATCAAATTTCATAATAACGCAAATAAAAGAAAGCGAAACTTCGTTGTCACCTCCAACATTCAACCATCTACATAATTCACTACATTAGTATTAATTAGTATGAATCTCTTAGTACAGTTTACCACCTCATATGGTAAGAGTAAGATAAACCTAATAATCTGCCTTGAAGAGTATCATTGACATGGCTCAGCATCGTATGCAGCTTTTAGATAATTAATGAAATATAGTTCAGTAATTTAACCATTTGCTTTCTCACTCGGGACGTAGACTGCTGATTAGTCTCTAATTTTGCATAATTATTATCACATCCGCATATTTATTTGATATAAAATTCTACTAATAAAGTTTTGCTTGCTTGATCCTAGGTTCATGGTGTGCAAATGAAGAAGAAGACCCTAAATCACCATTTAATGGGTGATTAAAGGCCTACCAAGTAGTCATTGACCTTAGAGAGGAGATTTTATCAGCCCAGGGCATCAAATCCAGAAACCAGAAGATCCACCTGATATGGGACAGACAAAACGACACGCTGCCTGAAGCCAGGTGATCAGCAAAAAGCTAGCACTAAATAAAAGAAGGAAGTGTGGGTTGATGTTACTGCTTTTGCGATTCTTCCGTAGTAGCGAAGTGGCTATACGGGTTGTATCCACAAGGAGGGAGAGCGATGGAAGCTTGATGCGGCTTTTATGTTCAAGACGAAAGAAAGTTCTTGTTTCCAAATAAAGAATTGAAAGAAGTTGTTTTAAAGAATTGTTGGAAAATGTTTTGGTGGTTTGTAAAAGTGATTTTTTTTCTTAGTTGTAAAAATGCATGGCTAACTTTCTACTAAGTGCTCCAACTAATTTCTAACTTTTTAAAGATAGACTCACGATGGATCATAGGCAAACACAACCCTTGTGCATTGGAACTATTCACGTGGAAATCGAGTGAAAGTTCATCCTAAAACTTAGCCTTACACGGCAAAAACTCGGACATTCCCTTATCAAGATCCGATAGAAGGCGAGAATAAGGGAAGACTCGAGTGCACTATTGGTATCGGCAAAGTTAAAAGGAAAAGTCTCTAACTTATAATAACAAGTAAAGTATACAACTCATAGATCATCAAAACTCATTAAGCATGAAGTATAAGAAAGTAGATACTTGTAGGTAAATTAGAGTTAGAACCCTCGTCATAAGATGCCATAGCTCTCATTTGCACAAAGCTTGTTTGGCACTATTGACTCATGCGGGTTATCAAACAAGTGTTAGAAATTAGTGGGTTAGTAGTTAGTTAGCCATGCTAAATGAAAAAGTTAGTTAGCCATAAAAGTAAAAGAAACAACAAAGTAGAAGAAGTGGAAAGAGGGAGTTACACTACAAGAAAACAAAAGAAAAGAAAAGTTAAAGAGAGGAAGTTACCCTACAACAAAGTAAAAGAGAAGAAGTGGAGAAGAAGGAAGTTACACTACAACAAGTAAAAGTAAATGCAAAGACAAGTAAATGGAAAGAAGGAAGAGAAGTAGTACTTGTATTATCTTGTCACCCTTCAAATACAACACTTTACACACTATCTCTCTTTCACTTTAATGGCTAAAACCTAAAACTAGAAGAAGAACAACAACAACAACTACAAACTAAAAATAAGATTACAAAATTTGCTTAAACTCTGATCTGCTCAAACTAAAGACCCCTGGGGGGGCTTTTATAGGCACCAGGGCAAAGGGGCCACGTGCACAGCACGTGGCCCAAAACTGAAGCGCGCGCGCGCCAAGATGGCCGTGGAAACGCGGCTTTGGCCGCGTTTTCGCGGCCAAGCCAGGGCGGCGCGCGCCCAATTTTGGGTAGTGTGTCGCCCAGACTGTCTTCTGACCACCTATACTCTTGGATTTGCGATTTGACTCCCTAGGCTGACAAAATCTTCACTCTAAGGTCAATGGCTAATTGGTAGGATCTTAATCACCAATTAAATGGTGATTTAGGTCTTCTTCTTCATTTGAACACCATGGACCTAGAATCAAGGAAGCAAGGTATTATTAGCAGAATTTATTATCAAATAAATGTGAGAATGTGATGAAAATTATGCAAAATTAGAGACTAATCACACCCCCACACTTATCTTTTTGCTCATCCCGAGCAAAATAAGAGAATTATTATACCACTTTCGCAGGTGACGCGATTGCACTTAGCATGTGCAACAAGCCTTTAAACCTCTAGGTTTCCCCTAGAGGAGGAGTGTTGTCTCTTGAGGGTTTTCAGCGGATTGCACCCACAAAATCCAATAAGTAAAGACAAGAAGTTAGTTGTTAGAAGTGTTTTTTTTTTTTTGAAAAAGAAGTTTCAATCATCTAAGTAAAAATGACCGAATGATGTAAGAATAAGGTTTAGCCCTCATAAGTCCTCTTATACTTTAGCCTTCATAAAAGAAGAAACTTTGGTTTTTCTTTAAATTTAGAAAGGATCTTGTACTTCTAACTCATTCTTTTATTTTGCTTTAGATAGATATGCATAATGTATAAGTGTGATGTGCTTGGGATTTTTCAACTCAACCTTGAATATCATTTAATTTTATTAATATTTACTTATTATTCTTGGTTCCATTAGGCTTTCTACTTCACTTATGTAACACATATCAAACCGATGACTCCCAAACCAGATGGTCTTAGGGCACCAGGTGGAAAAACACCCTTCAGATCAAATATGCAAGTAGAGTAGGCCACGAAATCAAGATTTATATATAGGATTTTTTTATTTTTATTTATTTATTATTTTTTTTAGCGTGAGTAATCATGCTTCTTGAGGCACAATTATCCAGCTTCTCTTTTTTTTTTCAGCGTGAGTAATCATGCTTCTTGAGGCACAATTATCCAGCCCTTTGTGTTTTTTTTCTTTTCAGAGTTGTGTCTCTAAATCCCAAGCATGTGTGTGTGAATTATGCATATTCTACTAAGGCTAATAAAAGGTATGAATTATTTTCCTTATTCCTCCTATCTTTTTAGTCAAACCATTCTTTCTTGTTTACTTAGGCAAAAATAAAGATTTATTACTAAGGTTCCCATAATTCCTACAATCTTTTGGTATTTTTATAAAGAGTATGAAATTTCTTTTCAATCTGAGAGATTTTTTTTTTTTTTGAAAGAAGGAAGAAAGAAGAGAAAAAGAAAAAGAAAAAGTGTTAGCACCCCCCTCACACCTATCTAATGCATTGTCCTCAATGAATGCATATGCAAATGCAATAAATAGGGAGAAGGAATGATGTTACCGTCTTTGTGGACTCGGGCCGGCCAAGTGCAAATAGGCGAAAGAATGTACACGGGGTAAGCATATACACAATTTTTTTTTTTTTATTTGGTGGGGTTAGGTGTATGATGGGGCAAAAAGAGTCAGCACACTATCATCTGGAATCATCGGCTCAGTGGTCAAAAAGGGCTTCAGTCTTTGCCCATTCACTTTAAATTCTGTGTGATTTTTAGGGTCTGCAATAAGCACAGCACCGTGTGGGAAAACAGTGCGCACAATGAATGGTCCCGACCAACGAGTTTTTAGTTTCCTCGCAAAAATATGAAGCCTAGAATTGTACAGCAGAACCCTATCTCCCGGGGCAAAGTTTTTCCTGTTTATGAATTGGTCGTGGAAAAGTTTGGTCCTGCTCTTGGTGATTCGTGCATTCTCATAAGCTTCATTCCGTATCTCCTCTAATTCTGAAATCTGCAGTTTTCTAAGTTCACCGGCCTTGGTCAGGTCAAAGTTGAGTTGCTTAATTGCCCAGAGGGCCCGGTGTTCTAATTCTACTGGCAGATGACAGGCTTTTCCAAACACGAGTCTGTAAGGAGACATCCCCAGAACTGTCTTAAATGCGGTACGGTAAGCCCACAATGCATCATTGAGCTTAACCGACCAATCCTTTCGATTTTGTCCGACAGTCTTTTCCAGAATGAGCTTGATCTGTCGGTTGGTGACTTCTACCTGCCCATTTGTCTGGGGATGATATGGGGTTGATAACTTGTGATTGATGGAATATTTTCGCATCAGAGTTTCAAAAACTCTGTTGCAGAAATGTGATCCATTATCACTAATTATCGCTCTCGGGGTGCCAAATCGGAAGAAGATGTTATCTTTAAGAAATTTGACAACCACTTTGTTGTCATTCGTCTTGGTCAGCACAGCTTCTACCCATTTAGAGACATAATCAACAGCAACCAAAATGAATTGGTTGCCGAAGGAGTTGGGGAATAACCCAATGAAATCGATACCCCAAACATCAAAGATTTCAACTTCAAGGATTGGGTTCAGGGGCATCATGTCTCTTCTAGAAATTTTCCCGATTTTCTGACAATTTGCACATGACTTGCAAAAATGATATGAATCCTTGAACAAAGTGGGCCAGTAGAACCCACTTTGTAGAACCTTCTCTGCAGTCTTACGGGGACCGAAGTGTCCTCTGCATGCAAGATCATGACAAAAGCTGAGCACACTCCTCTGTTCCTCCTCGGGTATGCATCGTCTAATTATTTGGTCTGGATAATACTTAAAAAGATACGGTTCTTCCCAGAAGAAGTACCGTACTTGGGCAAAGAAGCGGTATTGGTCTTGCTTTGTCCAGTCAGCAGGTAATTGTCCCGTGGCCAGGTAATTAACTATGTCAGCATACCAGGGTTCCTTAAGAATGGCTAGGATGTGCTCATCAGGGAAATCCTCGTTGATCGGAGCTTGGATGGTTGGTGCATTCGGAATTCGTGAAAGATGATCAACAACCACATTTTCAATACCTCGTTTATCCCGGATTTCTAAGTCAAATTCTTGAAGCAAAAGGATCCACCGAATCAGTCGGGCTTTTGCTTCCTTCTTGGTCATGAGGTATTTCAGAGTCGAGTGATCCGTGAAAATCACCGATTTCGAACCTAACAAGTAGGGCCGGAATTTTTCTAACGCAAAGACAACGGCCAAGAATTCCTTCTCAGTCGTTGTATAGTTCTGTTGGGCGTCATTCAAGGTCCTACTCGAATAGTAAATCACGTGCTGCCTATTATCGATGCGTTGTCCTAGAACAGCACCAATTGCAAAATTAGATGCATCACACATGATTTCAAATGGCTGGGCCCAATTAGGAGCAGAAATGATAGGTGCAGAAATCAGTTCTTGCTTATGCCTCCCCCAAGACTTGAAACATTCATCATTGAAGTCAAAGGGCACGTCCTTAGCGAGCAGGTTAGTTAAGGGCCTCGCAATTTTGCTAAAGTCCTTAATGAACCGTCAGTAGAACCCAGCATGCCCTAAAAAGGATCTAATATCCTTGATGCTTTTGGGTGGTGGGAGCTTAGCAATCACTTCTACCATAGCCTTATCCACTTCTATGCCTCTCCTCGAAATCTCATGGCCCAAGACAATCCCCCGTCTCACCATAAAATGTCATTTTTCCCAGTTTAGAGTTAGGTTCTTCTCAATGCATCTTTGTAGCACTAACTCTAAGTGATGAAGACATTGATCAAATGAATCTCCATAGATGGAGAAGTCATCCATGAAAATCTCAAGAAAACGTTCCACCATATCAGAGAACAAACTAAGCATGCACCATTGGAACGTTGCAGGAGCATTGCACAATCCAAAAGGCATGCGCCTATAAGCAAAGGTCCCGAACGGGAAAGTGAACGTTGTCTTTTCCTGGTCTTCTGCAGCAATGGGGATTTGATTGTATCCCGAGTACCCATCCAGAAAGCAGTAGTACTCATGTCCAGCCAAACGCTCAAGCATTTGGTCGATGAAGGGTAGCGGGAAATGGTCTTTACGGGTAGCAGCATTCAACTTCCTGTAGTCGATACAAATACGACCTTGGTAGGCAATCTTGTTTGTACCAACTCTTTTTCCTCATTTTCTACTACCGTAAAGCCAGCCTTCTTTGGGACCGCATGAACTGGGCTAACCCATTGGCTATCAGAAATGGGATAAATGATCCCATTATCTAATAGTTTCAGAATTTCAGCCTTCATTGCCTCTTGCATGAGAGGGTTAAGCCTGCGTTGTGGGTCCCTCCTAGGGATTGCTTCATCAACTAAATGGATTCTATGTTGCACTATGGCTGGACTTATTCCCTTGATGTCCTTCATTGTCCATCCAATGGCTTCCCTATGTCTTTCCAGAATAGACATTAAGCTGTCCTCTTGTTGCTCAGTCAGGTGGGATGCTATGATGACTGGCAAGGTGTCCTTTCCGCCCAGGTAGGCGTACTTGAGATGTTCAGGCAGGGCTTTCAGCTCTAGGGAAGGTGTTGCTTCATTGGAGGGAATCTCTGGGCTTTCGATCCTAGGATGGGGTACACTGGGGCTTGATGCCCAATCCACTGCTGAATCTACGATCTGGTCTAAATTGAAATCCTCAGCCTCCAGATCAAACTCTGCCTCAGTTTCTATCTCCATGCATTCCTCATGCTTACTGGTCAGGTTTTCAATAGAATTGACCTCAAATGTCTGATCATTGACATCCCTAGGCTGTCTTCCAAGATTGAAGACATTGACTTCCTTTGTCATATCTCCAAAAGTTAATCGCATGGACCCATTCCTACAGTTGATTATGGCATTGGCTGTAGCAAGGAATGGGCGCCCTAAGATGACGGGAGTTTGAGACCTAAGATTGGACACAGGTTGGGTCTCAAGCATAATGAATTCAATGGGGTAAATGAAATCCCCGACCCGGATGAGGACGTCTGTGATTCCCCCTTCGGGATCTTCACAGATCGGTCAGCTAGCTGAATGGTGACTCGAGTTGGGCTTAGCTCACCCAACCCAAGCTGCTGGTATACTGAGAGAGGCAGCAAGTTGATACTTGCTCCTAGGTCAAGAAGCACTCTACTGATTTCGGTTTGTCCTATGGTGCAGGAAATGGTGGGACATCCGGGATCCTTGTATTTCACCGGAATGGGACCAGACAGAATTTTGCTTATGTTAGTGGCCAAGAATACTTTCTTGGGCACATTGGTCTTTCTCTTCTTAGTACACATATCCTTCAGAAATTTGGCATAAGCCGGGACTTGTTGGATAGCGTCTAGAAGTGACACATTTAACTTGACCTGGTTGAACATCTCTAGCATTTTCTCCATGTGCATATTTTATTGTTGTTCCTAAGTCTATTGGGAAAGGGTGCTACAGGCTTGTGAACTTGTTCAGCAGCTTTGTCCTCGTCAGATGTCTGTGGAGCGGATTGGGAGGAACTAGCAGAGGTGGAGGCTTGAGTGGGATCAGGATGGACTGGACTCTTCTGTTGGTAGACCTGGTTGTCTACCTTCTTTCCAGATCTCAGTGTGTGAACAGCATTACACTGGTTAATTAATGGATCCTGAACTTCATATGCTTGGTTGGAGGTTTTTGGGTTAACTAGTGGCTGACTAGGCAAAGTTCCTTTAGATCTCTCACTTAGGGAGCTAGCTAACTGGCTCATCTGCAACTCCAACCTTGATATGGCCTGTGAATGACTGTTCAGAGTTTGTCCCTAATTCTGCATAAAAGCGGCTTGGGACTTAATGAAAGCCTCTATGCTCTCCTCCAATTTACTGATTTTCTTTTCCATTAGAGAGCCTTGGGAGGAGGAAGATGGGGCTTGACTTGGAAAAGGTGGTGGAGGAGCAGGATGGTGAAAGTTGTTGGAAAAATTAGGTCTGGGAGGATTGTTTGGGGCCCAGGAGAAATTTGGGTGATTCCTCCAGCCGGGATTGTAGGTCTGCGAGTAGGGGTTGTGAAGCGGCCGTGAGTAAGCCGCGTTCATGTGTTCCGGTGGCACTTGTTGAGCATGAAAAACAGGGCACTCTTTAAAGACATGGTTTGGTGCCTGACAATACGAACAACCCGGATTGTTAATTGGTGGTGGGTTGATCTAGTTGACACTAGCAGGCTCTTTTGTTTCTAGAGCCTCTATCCTTCTCATCAGGGTAGCAATCTTAGCCTCGGCAGCTATGGATGATTCTGGAGATAGGAGCCCTCCTCTTGAAGCTATAGATTGTGAATTCCTAGGTTTTTCCGAGGCTGGCTCCCATTGCAGGGTTTTCTCCGCTAAATCCTCAAACAAATCCCAACCCTGATTCTCATCCTTCTGCAAGAACCCTCCCTGACACATCGTTTCTAACAGGGTCTTAGTCTGATAATCTAGACCATCGTAGAGAATCTGGCATTGACGCCATTTCTCCACGCCATGATGAGGGCACTGAGCGAGGAGATCTTTGAATCGCTCAAAGTATCTCCAAAATGGTTCGCTCGGGTCTTGCTTAAACTGCATGATGTTCTTCCTAATGAGGGCAGTCTTGTGAATGGGGTAGAATTTCTTCAAGAAGGCCTTGACGAAATCATCCCAGGTCGTGACTGAATCTGCTGCCAAGCTGTACAACCACTTCTTAGCTAGGTCCTTTAGGGAAAAAGGGATGAAACGTAACCTAACGGCATCGTCTCCTAGCTGGGGTATACACATCATGAGGCATACTTCTTCAAATTCCCTAACAAAGAAGTATGCGTCCACTGATTCTAAACCATGAAATTTCGGAAGAGTGTTAATGAATTGTGGCTTTAACTTAAAATAATTGCCGTTTGCTTCAGGAAGTTTTATGCAAGATGGAAGTGAAGTCCTGATCGGGTAAAATCTATCCTGAAGTGACGCCATCTCCGGTTCTGGATGCAAGGGTAGAGAAGTGTTTCTTGTTAATCTGGAAGTTGACGGATCTCTCACCCACTCTTGCAAGCAGCACACCACAACCAACGTGAAGACAACAAACAATCGAAAAAGAACTAAAAACAAACAAAAGAAAGAAAAATAACCACAAGCCTTAGTCTAAGGTACCTGGACCTAGACGACTCCTAACTGGTCGATTCTCCGGGGAAGGTTGTTGCAGGAACTCGACTACAAGCTAATCGGCCAGGAAAGGGCAAAGCTCGAGGGGAGGTATCCGGACAGAGCCACGGGCCTAATTATGCCAAACCACGGAGCTTTCGAGGCTTTACCTCTCAATCCACTTTCCTTAGACACCGATTTTGCAGGAGTATAGTTCTTACAATTTCCAACTTCGGTTAATCTTTTAGTGAGTCCGAGATGTCCCTAGGGCCAACGTCTATTGATTTTTAGTTAAGGCTTGGGAAAATGTGAGTGCACTTGGAGATGGTTTTTGGGCTAAGGAAAAGTGATGAAATCCCCACCTTATCTTGTTTATTTGGGTTTTGCCCTTAAGTCAATTGTGCAAGTGTACAGTTTATTCACAACAAGGTAACACTCAAAGCGGTAAATCACTTCAAAATGTTAGTCCTATTCTATATGAATGCACACGTACCTTGTCTCCAGCACTCTTCAATAGAAATTGAAATGAATTGAAATAGACACGTGCCCTATATGCAAAGGTCTAATCCAAATTTCAATTAAGCAACAAGTGAATTTCTGTTGAATTTATTACACATGCATATAGGTGAAGCATCCAAGGAAACTAAAAAATTAGAAAGCAAAAAAAAATTTTTAGCGGCGCTCGGCAACCCTGCAAACGAGTTTGTTAGTACTTCAATCGGAAAAACTCGCTTTTACACGAATTTTTCCGAGGGCAAATGAGTCCTCGCGCAATGTCCTTGGCCACCTCTTTTGCTTCCCGCGATAGTGAGCTCCTTAGTACTTCTCCTACACACAAAAAGAAAAATCTTTAGTAGTGAACAATAAAGCCGTTCCCTCCACGGCAACGGCGCCAAAATTTGATCGGCAAAAAGCTAGCACTAAATAAAAGAAGGAAGTGTGGGTTGATGTTACTGCTTTTGCGATTCTTCCGTAGTAGCGAAGTGGCTATACGGGTCGTATTCACAAGGAGGGAGAGCGATGGAAGCTTGATGCGGCTTTTATGTTCAAGACGAAAGAAAGTTCTTATTTCCAAATAAAGAATTGAAAGAAGTTGTTTTAAAGAATTGTTGGAAAATATTTTGGTGGTTTGTAAAAGTGATTTTTTTTTCTTAGTTGTAAAAATGCATGGCTAACTTTCTACTAAGTGCTCCCACTAATTTTTAACTTTTTGAAGATAGTCTCACGATGGATCATAGGTAAACACAACCCTTGTGCATTGGAACTATTCATGTGAAAATCGAGTGAAAGTTCATCCTAAAACTTAGCCTTACACGGCAAAAACTCAGACATTCCCTTATCAAGATCCGATAGAAGGCGAGAATAAGGGAAGACTCGAGTACACTATTGGTATCGGCAAAGTTAAAAGGAAAAGTCTCTAACTTACAATAACAAGTAAAGTATACAACTCATAGATCATCAAAACTCATTAAGCATGAAGTATAAGAAAGTAGATACTTGTAGGTAAATTAGAGTTAGAACCCTCGTCTTAAGATGCCATAGCTCTCATTTGCACAAGGCTTGTTTGGCACTATTGACTCATGCGGGTTATCAAACAAGTGTTTGAAATTAATGGGTTAGTAGTTAGTTAGCCATGCTAAATGAAAAAGTTAGTTAGCCATAAAAGTAAAAGAAACAACAAAGTAGAAGAAGTGGAAAGAGGGAGTTACACTACAAGAAAATAAAAGAAAAGAAAAGTTAAAGAGAGGAAGTTACCCTACAACAAAGTAAAAGAGAAGAAGTGGAGAAGAAAGAAGTTACACTACAACAAGTAAAAGAAAATGCAAAGACAAGTAAATGGAAAGAAGGAAGAGAAGTAGTACTTGTATTATCTTGTCACCCTTCAAATACAACACTTTACACACTCTCTCTCTTTCACTTTAATGGCTAAAACCTAAAACTAGAAGAAGAACAACAACAACAACTACAAACTAAAAACAAGATTACAAAATTTGTTTAAACTCTGATCTGCTCAAACTGAAGACCCCTGGGGGGCTTTTATAGGCACCAGGGCAAAGGGGGCCACGTGCACAGCACGTGGCCCAAAACTGAAGCACGCGCGCGCCAAGATGGCCGCAGAAACGCGGCTTTGGCCGCGTTTTCGCGGCCAAGCCAGGGCGGCGCGCGCCCAGTTTTGGATAGCGCGTCGCCCAGACTGTCTTCTGACCACCTGTACTCCTGGATTTGCGATTTGACTCCCTAGGCTGACAAAATCTTCACTCTAAGGTCAATGGCTACTTGGTAGGATCTTAATCACCAATTAAATGGTGATTTAGGTCTTCTTCTTCATTTGAACACTATGGACCTAGAATCAAGGAAGCAAGGTATTATTAGCAGAATTTATTATCAAATAAATGTGAGAATGTGATGAAAATTATGCAAAATTAGAGACTAATCACACCCCCACACTTATCTTTTTGCTCGTCCCGAGCAAAATAAGAGAATTATTATACCACTTTCGTAGGTGACGCGATTGCACTGAGCATGTGCAACAAGCCTTTAAACCTCTAGGTTTCCCCTAGAGGAGGAGTGTTGTCTCCTGAGGGTTTTCAGCGGATTGCACCCACAAAATCCAATAAGTAAAGACAAGAAGTTAGTTGTTAGAAGTGTTTTTTTTTTTGAAAAAGAAGTTTCAATCATCTAAGTAAAAATGACCAAATGATGTAAGAATTAGGTTTAACCCTCATAAGTCCTCTTATACTTTAGCCTTCATAAAAGAAGAAACTTTGGTTTTTCTTTAAATTTAGAAAGGATCTTGTACTTCTAACTCATTCTTTTATTTTGTTTTAGATAGATATGCATAATGTGTAAGTGTGATGTGCCTGGGATTTTTCAACTCAACCTTGAATATCATTTAATTTTATTAATATTTACTTATTATTCTTGGTTCCATTAGGCTTTCTACTTCACTTATGTAACACATATCAAACCGATGACTCCCAAACTAGATGGTCTTAGGGCACCAGGTGGAAAAACACCCTTCAGATCAAATATGCAAGTGGAGTAGGCCACGAAATCAAGATTTATATATAGGATTTTTTATTTTTATTTATTTATTATTTTTTTTAGCGTGAGTAATCATGCTTCTTGAGGCACAATTATCCAGCTTCTCTTTTTTTTTTCAGCGTGAGTAATCATGCTTCTTGAGGCACAATTATCCAGCCATTTGTGTTTTTTTTCTTTTCAGAGTTGTGTCTCTAAATCCCAAGCATGTGTGTGTGAATTATGCATATTCTACTAAGGCTAATAAAAGGTATGAATTATTTTCCTTATCCCTCCTATCTTTTTAGTCAAACCATTCTTTCTTGTTTACTTAGGCAAAAATAAAGATTTATTACTAAGGTTCCCATAATTCCTACAATCTTTTGGTATTTTTATAAAGAGTATGAAATTTCTTTTCAATCTGAGAGATTTTTTATTTTTTTTGAAAGAAGGAAGAAAGAAGAGAAAAAGAAAAAGAAAAAGTTTTAGCACCCCCCCCACACACCTATCTAATGCATTGTCCTCAATGAATGCAGATGCAAATGCAATAAATAGGGGGAAGGAATGATGTTACCGTCTTCGTGGACTCGGGCCGGCCAAGTGCAAATAGGCGAAAGAATGTACACGGGGTAAGCATATAAACAATTTTTTTTGTTTGGTGTGAAAAAACACCTAGAGGGGGGGTGAATAGGTGTGAATGCTAATCTAATGATCTTTTTAAACTTTAATTAAATGAGTGATGCAACGATCTCTCAAAACACGACTAAGAGCCGAATACCCCTTGCGAGGTTCTGAACTCCTTCCTCCCAATTCTCCTAGATATGGGTTAGAGGTGCGCAATGCAACCGTGTTGTATTGAGGTGTGATCGATCAATGCCAAGTATGATGATGAGAAATGAGATGCACACAAGGTAACACAACAAGTATAGCAAGTAAAGTAAACAAGACAAGATTGCACAAGTAGAGGGTTAGTTCTCAAGCAAATAATTCAAGACAATATAAAGTAAGAGAAATTGAAAGCAAGAATAACGCAAAGGCAATCGCAAACAAGATGATTTGTTTCGAGGTTCGAGCACACTTGCTCTAGTCCCCGCCTTCACCTCCGTGAAGGGTTTCCACTATCCACCGAGGATGCCTTTACAATTTGGTCTACCGAAGACCGAGCACCGAGCTCCACCGAATACAAAGGACCTCTACCGAAGAGGTTGCTCCACAAAGAAAGGATTACAAGAACCAAGTGATCACAACGAGATCACTACACTTTTCTCAAACTCTTTTACAAACACTCTCACTTCAATTACAACTTCACTATAGAATGAGTATAGGATTTTTGGCTCTATGAAGTGTGGTGAGAAAAACTTCAGTTGTAGAGAGATATTAGCAATCAAACACAACTGAAAAACTAGCTCAAAAAGAATTGGAATGAAAGCTTTAAACTCTTTTCTTTTCTCTTTTGAAAACAATGAAAACTTGAGGATTTTTCTAAGTCATGTGAAGGAGAGACTTCTCCTCTATTTATAGGGTTGAAAATAAGTTAAAAACATTTTCTTTACACCTAATTCAACCTGCAAAAGCACCCCAACAACTCTCCAAAAATCTGTTAAAGCAGAAAAAGAAAACAGATTTTCAGAAAATCCCAAAGAGGAAAGAGCCGTTGCTAAGTTGCAGGCTTGGCGGTCGACCGGTCCGGTCGACCGCCAGCCTAGCTGGAAGTAGCCGTTGGCTCCCGGTCGACCGGTCCGGTCGACCGACCCAAAAGGAGGAAACACAGTTTCCTTCTTCCGGTCGACCAGTCCGGTCGACCGAAAATTCCCGAGAGCAGAATGCTCTCCGTCGGTCGACCGGTCCGGTCGACCGACGGACATGCACAAACAGTGCATGTCCAGACACAGAGCCGGTCTACCGGGCCGGTCGACCGATGTTGCCTGACACTGAAAAACTGGACTGTTTTGAAGATGGAATTTTTTATAAAACTATTTTAAAAATACATATAGCTAAGTATTATGCAGAAAATAGTTTATACACATGTTTTAAACAAGTTTTTCAAGATATAAAGCTTTGGTACATGTATATATAAACTAAGGCATAAAACTTAGAAATAACCATTTTCAATAACTATTTTCAAAACATAGGAAATACATGAAACAAGTGTGTGTGCAAATCCTAGAGCCAAATTTCCTATATTCAAACTTTAACATTCTAAACTTACAAACTTCTAAAGGACTTCAAAGCTATTCTTCAAGGTGGGCTATCTTCACTTGATCTTCAATATTGCAACTTGAGCCCAAATTGAATTGTCTTGAGTCCAAAAACCTTGTATTTGAGTGAGAGTACTTCTAGTATGATAATAAACCTGAAACACACTTAAATAACAATTGTTATTAGTACAAATAACTAATATGTTTTGTAATCATCAAAATACACTAAACAAGGGTGATTGTAACCTTGGGCCAACATGGTGGGGTTAGGTGTATGATGGGGCAAAAAGAGTCAGCACACTATCATCTGGAATCATCGGCTCAGTGGTCAAAAAGGGCTTCAGTCTTTGCCCATTCACTTTAAATTCCGTGTGATTTTTAGGGTCTGCAATAAGCACAGCACAGTGTGGGAAAACAGTGCGCACAATGAATGGTCCCGACCAACGAGTTTTTAGTTTTCCCGCAAAAAATATGAAGCCTAGAATTGTACAGCAGAACCCTATCTCCCGGGGCAAAGTTTTTCCTGTTTATGAATTGGTCATGGAAAAGTTTTGTCCTGCTCTTGGTGATTCGTGCATTCTCATAAGCTTCATTCCGTATCTCCTCTAATTCAGAAATCTGCAGTTTCCTAAGTTCACCGGCCTTGGTCAGGTCAAAGTTGAGTTGCTTAATTGCCCAGAGGGCCCGGTGTTCTAATTCTACTGGCAGATGACAGGCTTTTCCAAACACGAGTCTGTAAGGAGACATCCCCAGAACTGTCTTAAATGCGGTACGGTAAGCCCACAATGCATCATTGAGCTTAACCGACCAATCCTTTCGATTTTGTCCGACAGTCTTTTCCAGAATGAGCTTGATCTGTCGGTTGGTGACTTCTACCTGCCCATTTGTCTGGGGATGATACGGGGTTGATAACTTGTGATTGATGGAATATTTTCGCATCAGAGTTTCAAAAACTCTGTTGCAGAAATGTGATCCATTATCACTAATTATCGCTCTCGGGGTGCCAAATCGGGAGAAGATGTTATCTTTAAGAAATTTGACAACCACTTTGTTGTCATTCGTCTTAGTCGGCACAGCTTCTACCCATTTAGAGACATAATCAACAGCAACCAAAATGAATTGGTTACCGAAGGAGTTGGGGAATGGCCCCATGAAATCGATACCCCAAACATCAAAGATTTCAACTTCAAGGATTGGGTTCAGGGGCATCATGTCTCTTCTAGAAATTTTCCCGATTTTCTGACAATTTGCACATGACTTGCAAAAATGATATGAATCCTTGAACAGAGTGGGCCAGTAGAACCCACTTTGTAGAACCTTCTCTGCAGTCTTACGGGGACCGAAGTGTCCTCCGCATGCAAGATCATGACAAAAGCTGAGCACACTCCTCTGTTCCTCCTCGGGTATGCATCGTCTAATTATTTGGTCTGGACAATACTTAAAAAGATACGGTTCTTCCCAGAAGAAGTACCGTACTTGGGCAAAGAAGCGGTATCGGTCTTGCTTTGTCCAGTCAGCGGGTAATTGTCCCGTGGCCAGGTAATTAACTATGTCAGCATACCAGGGTTCCTTAAGAATGGCTAGGATGTGCTCATCAGGGAAATCCTCGTTGATCGGAGCTTGGATGGTTGGTGCATTCGGAATTCATGAAAGATGATCAGCAACCACATTTTCAATACCTCGTTTATCCCGGATTTCTAAGTCAAATTCTTGAAGTAAAAGGATCCACCGAATCAGTCGGGCTTTTGCTTCCTTCTTGGTCATGAGGTATTTCAGAGCCGAGTGATCCGTGAAAATCACCGATTTCGAACCTAACAAGTAGGGCCGGAATTTTTCTAACGCAAAGACAACGGCCAAGAATTCCTTCTCAGTCGTTGTATAGTTCTGTTGGGCGTCATTCAAGGTCCTACTCGAATAGTAAATCACGTGCTGCCTATTATCGATGCGCTGTCCTAGAACAGCACCAATTGCAAAATCAGATGCATCACACATGATTTCAAATGGCTGGGCCCAATTAGGAGCAGAAATGATAGGTGCAGAAATGATAGGTGCAGAAATCAGTTCTTACTTAAGCCTCACCCAAGACTTGAAACATTCATCATTGAAGTCAAAGGGCACGTCCTTAGCGAGCAGGTTAGTTATGGGTCTCGCAATTTTACTAAAGTCCTTAATGAACCGTCGGTAGAACCCAGCATGCCCTAAAAAGGAAATATCCTTGATGCTTTTGGGTGGTGGGAGCTTAGCAATCACTTCTACCTTAGCCTTATCCACTTCTATGCCTCTCCTCGAAATCTCATGGCCCAAGACAATCCCCCGTCTCACCATAAAATAGCATTTTTTCAGTTTAGAGTTAGGTTCTTCTCAATGCATCTTTGTAGCACTAACTCTAAGTGATGAAGACATTGATCAAATGAATCTCCGTAGATGGAGAAGTCATCCATGAAAATCTCAAGAAAACGTTCCACCATATCAGAGAACAAACTAAGCATGCACCATTGGAACGTTGCAGGAGCATTGCACAATCCAAAAGGCATGCGCCTATAAGCAAAGGTCCCGAACGGGAAAGTGAACGTTGTCTTTTCCTGGTCTTCTGCAGCAATGGGGATTTGATTGTATCCCGAGTACCCATCCAAAAAGCAGTAGTACTCATGTCCAGCCAAACGCTCAAGCATTTGGTCGATGAAGGGTAGCGGGAAATGGTCTTTACGGGTAGCAGCATTCAACTTCCTGTAGTCGATACAAACACGAACCTTGGTAGGCAATCTTGTTTGTACCAACTCTTTTTCCTCATTTTCTACTACCGTAAAGCCAGACTTCTTTGGGACCGCATGAACCGGGCTAACCCATTGGCTATCAGAAATGGGAGAAATGATCCCATTATCTAATAGTTTCAGAATTTCAGCCTTCACTGCCTCTTGCATGAGAGGGTTAAGCCTGCGTTGTGGGTCCCTCCTAGGGATTGCTTCATCAACTAAATGGATTCTATGTTGCACTATGGCTGGACTTATTCCCTTGATGTCCTTCATTGTCCATCCAATGGCTTCCCTATGTCTTTCCAGAATAGACATTAAGCTGTCCTCTTGTTGCTCAGTCAGGTGGGATGCTATGATGACTGGCAAGGTGTCCTTTCCGCCCAGGTAGGCGTACCTGAGATGTTCAGGCAGGGCTTTCAGCTCTAGGGAAGGTGTTGCTTCATTGGAGGGAATCTCTGGGCTTTCGATCCTAGGATGGGGTACACTGGGGCTTGATGCCCAATCCACTGCTGAATCTACGATCTGGTCTAAATTGAAATCCTCAGCCTCCAGATCAAACTCTGCCTCAGTTTCTATCTCCATGCATTCCTCATGCTCACTGGTCAGGTTTTCAATAGAATTGACCTCAAATGTCTGATCATTGGCATCCCTAAGCTGTCTTCCAAGATTGAAGACATTGACTTCCTTCGTCATATCTCCAAAAGTTAATCGCATGGACCCGTTCCTACAGTTGATTATGGCATTGTCTGTAGCAAGGAATGGGCGCCCTAAGATGATGGGAGTTTGAGACCTAAGATTGGACACAGGTTGGGTCTCAAGCACAATGAAGTCAACGGGGTAAATGAAATCCCCGACCCGGATGAGGACGTCTGTGATTTCCCCCTTCGGGATCTTCACAGATCGGTCAGCTAGCTGAATGGTGACTCGAGTTGGGCTTAGCTCACCTAACCCAAGCTGCTGGTATACTGAGAGAGGCAGCAAGTTGATACTTGCTCCTAGGTCAAGAAGCGCTCTACTGATTTCGGTCTGTCCTATGGTGCAGGAAATGGTGGGACATTCAGGATCCTTGTACTTCACCGGAATGGGACCAGACAGAATTTCGCTTATGTTATTTATGCATTTGTCAAACTATCACCCAGCGGTGAGCCGATAGTTGTGGGAGAGGAGTGATACTCATTTACTTCAAAAAAAAAAAATTGTAATATATTAATTAAAATTACGGATAATTTTAGCTAATTTCGCTGTATGCTTAAAACTAATATCTTAATACATATTATATGTAAGTTGATTACAAAACACTAGTGGAACAGAACAAGGGTACAACTGAACTGACCATCCTTGAAATCAAAGCTAACATCCCTAGCATCCTTTAAATAGAGAACTGGCTGCATGCTCTCCAGTCTCAAGACTATCTCTCCAGTCTCAAGACTATCCCCAGAATAGTTAATTCTCCAACACGCGGAGAAAAAAAAATTCCCGAAGTAGTTAGCATTTGACAAGAAGAGAACAAGAATGTCAAGAAGCGGGAAATCTCCTTTCAACTTCTCCAAACGCTCTTTTTCTCATTCTTCAACCTCACCACCACCGCCACTGCCACCACCGTCAAAAACTCCACCACAGCAACCACCCAATGCGTTCCTCTGTCCAATCTCCGGCTGTCTAATGGCAGACCCCGTCATCATTCCCACCGGCCTCACCTTCGAGCGAGCCTGCATCCGAGCCTGCCAAGATCTCAACTTCATCCCTCCCATTCACAATCTTTCCTCTGTTTCCTCCTCTGATTTCCTTTCATTTCCTTTGACACCCAATCTCAATCTCAAAGACGCCATCCTCGACTGGTGCCACCGCGTCTGCCATCAACCCCCTCTCCCCATCTCTCAACAAGTAGCTCACGGCTTCATTGAGCAATTGAAGGCCGGTACCAATCAAGACCCTTTTGCTGATCATAAAGATCAAGCTGCAGCCGTCGATTATTCGCAGGGGGAGAGCTCTACATCAAGAATCGAAGGAGAGCCCGAGAACCCGGAGCCATCTTCGTCTTCCTCCTCTTCAGATGATCATACTGTCCCTTTAGAAACCAAGATCCTCGAGAGGCTGCCCAAGATTCTGAGAAGAGAGCAATCAATAAAGAGCGCCCTCAATCAAATCTCATCAACTTTTCAGCCTTCCACACAACCTCCAGCTAAAAATGCTGATAATGACGGTAAAAAAGTAGCAGCTCCCACTGAAACTGCTGGCAATGTTACAGAGGAAGCGCTGATCTTCAAAGATCTGGGTTCAAACGATGTTTCAACAAAGGAAGTCGCTCTGTATTCCCTCTATCAAACCGCAGTGCAAGACAGAGAACTCTGCATTGCTCTCTGCAGTGAAAGAATCCTGGCCCTCGTAATCCCCATGCTACACTCCTTGAGAAGAAGATCCCAACTGAACGCAACCGCAGCCATCGTGGTGCTCGCCCGCGAAAAATTCAACAGAAGCAAGCTTGTCCGATGGAGGGTCGTTCCTGCTCTAGTTCATGTCCTCACCAACGGAATCATAGAAGCACGCGCGAATGCAGCAGGAGCCATGTACTACTTGGCCATTGATGAACAGGACAGGATGATCGTTGGTGCTTTCAGAGCACTCCCGCCCCTTCTTGAAAACTTCTGCGAGCGTTTCTTGAGTCCAACTGGTCGCCGACACGCAGGACTGGCTCTGTACTTCCTGACCCTTTCTCGTTACAATCTCCCCATTCTTGAAAAAATGAGGGCTGTTCCCCAACTGCTGGATGTTGTCACAGACAGATCGAGCAGAGAGGCGATGGCACTGTGGAGTTACGCAATCAAGATACTGTACAATTTGGCAGAGGGGAGTAAAGGGAGGGAGGAACTGATGGATGCGGGAGCTTTTCCTGTTATGTTGGGAATTTTGAAAGAGGAAGAAGGGATGGAAAAGGAACAAGTGGAATGTTTGGCCGTGATGCATAGGATTTGCACGCATTGCCCGTTGAAGTTTAAGGAGTTGGCGATTGCGGGAGGAGCAGAGGAGGTGTTAACAGAGAAGAAGAGAGAATGGGGGAAAGAGGGCAAAAAGATGGCAAAAGAGATGCTGGGTGTAATGCTTGAGAGAGATGTTAGTAGTCAAGAACAATCTTCAGATTCCAGTACTCAATCAAGAAGCTCTGAAGATGATGAGCAAGAGAATCAGGAGGAGGGGCAGAGTTCACAATGACTGGATGCTGATTACTTTGTTTCTGAAGTAAAGATTTTGTTGGCAAGAGTGAGTAGGACAGAGTTGAGGAACTTGTTTCTGCCGCCAACAGTCCAAAATGAGAAGAAATGAGTACTTTCTTACTGCAAATATATTTGCAGGATATTCTTTATCTTCATGCATTACGTGAACAATGTGTCCTTTGAATCTTCAAACAAAACTGTAAGATACTTAATGCCATCTCCAGGATTATTGAGTAATTAGAACCTTTCAGCTGCTGAAAAGGTTTGCCTTTTCATGAAAGACGCAAATTTTGTTTTTTTTTTTTTTGGGTGTGTAACCGGACAGATCTACTTTTGTTTTGTTTTGTTTTGGGTCGCGAGAAAGATGCAAATTTTCTTTTTCCTCCATCTCTATATATCAGTTTGGACAGCTTGCATTTAGCTTTTCTATTCTGTTAATAAACAGAGATGGTGTTGAGGTAACGGAAACTTGAGGTGTTCAAGATATTTAACGGAAATTTGAGGTATTATATATGTTATAAACATTTGTAGTTTGGAGAATCAAAAGCTTGTAGATGTTTGTAGCTTGCGAATGAAATATCTTTTCGGTTGAACCTCGTGTGTGTGTGTGTAATTTAAGAGTTCAAGTAATCTATAAGTTATAGGAAAATCGAATTTTTCATTCCTAAACTTAGTCTCTATTCAAAAACTTGTTATCAATCAAAGTAAGGAGTCAAATTGTATTCCTCATTTAGTCTATTATTTACCCTATGTCATATGCACTTTGTGACCGTGAAATTCTGACTCGGGGTTCTTTAACTCTAACTTTTATGTCTTATTTTTTAATTATTTTGGTGGTATTATTCCTTAGTTCTATTAGGCTTTCCAATCTGCATATGTAACGAGCTTTTTGTCGGTGACTCCTAAACCGAATGGTCTTAGGCACTGGGTGAGAAAACACCTCAAGAACTTAAGGATTCGAGCAGACAAGACTATAAAACTAAGAATTGTATTATATGGACCACTTTTAGGCGTGAATACTTATGCTTTATGAGGCACAAATACCCAGCTTAATCAGAAGATTTTTGATATATTATACATATATATATATTTCTTTTATTTTATAAGTATAAGAATCTTTGTTTTTGAACCCTAAGTGTGTAAGTGTATAAAGCATGCATATTTCATAAGGATAAAAATTAAGACTAAATTACTTTTCTAAATTTTCTTCCTAACCCTAGAAATCAAACAAATAATATTATTTTGACTATGTATAATAAATCTGAATTATGATTCTCCTATTTCTTAAAATTAACTTAATTTCTTACAAAAATATGTCAAAATATTGTTCTTTTTCCAAAAAAATTTTAAAAGCAAAGAAAATGTTAATAATTTTTTTATTGTTTTAAATAAAAAGAAAACCTAAGTTATGTTAGAACTCTCCCACACACCTATCTCATGGCATTGTCCTCAATGTATGAATTATTGCATAAATGCATGAAAAAGAAAAAAGGGAAGAAAAATTGTTACCTCAAGGTGACGGTTCCGGTGGTGGTCGGATTAGGTCAAGCATTACTACCCAATCAAGATAATGTGGTGGTTCACGGAACCTACCTATGTTGACCTCTTTTCTATTTATATATTTACAGTCCCCAATATGAATAGGATCATGAAAGATCCTATCATGAAACTTATTCCCTTCACATGACTAGTCTTGAAAAATCATCACGGAGTCATTGCGGCCAATACCTTGGTCTAACAATAGAATGTGATTTTGTGGAATAGATGATTTGAGCTCTGAAATGAAAAGCTTGGGAATCAATACTAACTCGGAAAATCAACTTCGGGTTCGAGAGTCAGTATTGGTTCAATAATAGAATCCAAATCAAAGAATTGAGATTCACATTCTCTTCCCAACAATGGAATGTGACTATCCAAAATTAGTGATTCAATTTCTAGATCTATAGGTACGGGAATAGTTGTTGGCTCCGAAAATTGGTCTAAATTGGGTAATAATACTAGAGTCAATATAGATTCGAAAATGGAAACTAAATCACAAGGTTGGGGATCAGGTTCACATTCACATTCAAGTGCAATCTCACTGAATGGAAAACTTGCCAATTTATCCAAAGTTTGGAATTGATCAAGTTCAAGTTTGTGTGATGAGATTGAATCTTAGTCAAAATCTTCGATATTCCATGATTCTTTATTTTCATCAATATGGTTAGAAGTGTCGGGAATAGTCAAAGCTTGGATAGGGAGAGTTTTCTTATTACTACATATGTTTTTCAATCGACTAAGTCATGCTTCTATCTTAGTTAAAGGATAACTTTGGGATTGAATCATAAATTCTATATACTTTTCTAAGTCAGTATGTTCTTCTTGAAAAATAGAGCAAGGATCTTTGATTTTAAATTTTGACAGAATTTTGAGTCTTCTAGAATTTGAATTCGTCACTCAAGCTCTTCTATGGCTTTCATCCTTTTTTCTCAGTCAATTGATTCTTCTAATGGTTGTTCAGGAGAAAAAGTATATGAAGCTGGATGTTGGTAAGGTGGTCGACTATATGACTCAGAGAAGTTATATCCCCACTGACTCTGTGAAGAGTGATGATTGTTTCAGTTTTATTCATAGTATTGAGACTGGGGCATATATTGATTCAGATAAGACCAATCCAGCATATTTGGTTGGTTAAAGTTATGATATGCCAGGTTGGTAATATCCGAGTCAAAAGAGATCGAGGTGAAATATGGATCACTATTTGCATATTAATAATTATAATTATAATCCATATCACCAAGATGTCAAAAACAAAAAACAAAAACAATCAAACAAACAAACAAATAAAAAGAAAAAATGCAGCCTAAGTTAGGGTAGACCTTAGACCTAGACGACTCCAAATTGGTTAGATCGTCCATGGGGGTATATTGCAGAATCTGACCACAAATTAATTGTTCAAGTAGGGGCAAGATTGGTGGGAGGTATCCGCGCTTAAAAGCGACGAGCCTAAATAAGCCAAACCACCAACCTTTGAGGTTTCGCCTCTTAATCTCCAACCTTTGACACTGATTTGACAAGAGTCAAATTCTAATCAACTTTTCCCTTAGGTCAGTCTCTTATTGAGTCCGAGATGTCCCTAGGACCAATGTCTACTCAGTTTTAGTTAGGCTCGGGTTAGTGAGTGAGGAGATTGTTTGTGGGCTAAGGGAGGGTAATGACTTCCCCACCTTATCTTGTTTATAGGACATGCCCTTAAATCAATTTAGTGCAATGTGTACATGTATATGAAAAGTAACACATAAGCAATATAAACAATTCAAAAGTGTTCCTATACTACATGCTACGCACACGTACTTTGCTCCGGTACTCTTCAACAGTAATGTAAAAGATAAATGAATTAGATACGTGCCTAAATGCAAGTTTAAACCATTTTTAACATTTATAAACAATCACTTTACTGTTGAATTAAATATAGTGTGCAAAATAAATTAATAAGGAAATTTAACACATGCAGAAGCTATATTTTGCTGTGAGAAAACACCTGCGAAAACATCAATTAGTAGTCCACCACAAATGCCGCGAAAACACAGCTTTTGCCGCGTTTGCGCGGCTAAATTGTGGCCTCTAATGCTCTACTTTCTTAGGCAGAGACACATAATAGCAATATCTCAACTGCAGCTCTTCGATTAATGAATTCAGTCCTTGCACACAAAAACAAAGAAGAAAAAGTTAAATTGTTTAAGTAAATTAAAAAAGAAAATGAAAACTTATCGTCCCTCTCCGGCAACGGCGCCAAAATTTTGATTGAGTTTTAACCTGCACACAGAAAATAATGTAAGTTCACCTAGAGGAGGGGTGAATAAGTGATGGCTAATCTAATGGTCACTTAATGCCAAATAATGCGGAATTAAAAACTATAATGACCTAATTAAACTTCTTACACTAAACACCACGTATAACACAAGAGTGTTGCCGAATTCCCCGTGAAGGGCTCTGGACAAACTCCTCTAGATTCCCCTAGATAAGGGTTGAGATGCCGCGTTGGCTCTCTTGGTTGAATACAAGTGTCAGCTACAAACCCAAGCAAGTATATCAACTAAGCACACAATGAATATCAAGCATATAAAGATTAAAGCAATAAACACATGCAAGATATAGACAAGGAGATAGAGAGAGAGAGTGAGCAATCGTAAACACAAGGGATTTGTTTCGAGGTTCGAGCACACTTGCTCTACATCCCCGCCTTCGACACACGAAGGATTTCCACTATGTTCGATCCCAAATGGATCTCTCCTTGGTGCCGCAACACCTACAATCCCTCGGACTCCCTAGTCCCGTACACACGCAAGCCCCACAAGCTTGCCGAGGTCGCACCTCAAACACGGAGTTCGCACCCGAACTCGAAACAACGCGGACACACACGTCCGCCTCCTCAAAGTACAAGAAATGATCTTTTGGTGATCTAAACACTTTTATCACCAATAAAAGCTCTCATTACAACACTCCTATAGGATGAGTATGTCTATGAATTGCTCAAGTGTTTGTGTGAGAAAAACTAGAAAGAGAATGGTGGAGGAAAACTCAAAGAATCACTTTAAACACTCTTGATAAAATCTTCCCTTTAGATTGGAAATATTTGCTCTCAAATAAGTGGAGAAAACCTTTTGAAAGGATCAGAAAAACTGGCTTGAAAGCTCTCCTAAATCTTGTTACAAAACAATGACCAAACCCCCAAATATATAGGCTGTCAAAAACTAGCCGTTGGGGTTCTGTCAGACCTGTCGGTCGACCGCCTGGTCGACCGCCAACGGTCAAGAATCCGACCGTTGGAGCCTCCGGTCGACCGCCCGGTCGACCGAAAAGAACAAAGAGCACTGCTCTCAGTTCCGGTCGACTGGGTCGGTCGACCGGCCATCTGTCAGGTCAAGGCGTGCACGTTGTGCACGTCGGTCGACCGAGCCGGTCGACCAACTTCAGCCCTAGTCGACTTGGTAGGTCGACTAGTCGACTTGGCTGAAGCCTGGAACAAAAAACTGGGATTTAAAACTTGGTCTTTTTGATTGAAATAAAATCCCATAAATATTTAGAAAATCTACAAAAATAGTTTTACCAATATACTTTGATAAACAAACATGCTTGCACAAAATCAAGGCATGTTATAAAAGATTGGACTATTTTTGTAAGTAGGAAATATTGGCTCAAAAGAAAACTTGTATTTTTCTAAAACTTGTTTTCCAAACTTTATTTTTCCAAAACATCTCCAAATACAAAAACAAGATATTGTAATTCATTTTAAGGCATAGTGTGTATGGATATGATCCACTACACAATCAAGATGAAATATCTATATTTTTGACATTAAGCACTAAATAAGGTTTTGGTTAAAAACATGATACTTGAAACTCTAAAAAACCAAAACTATATTTTGTCACAAAGAAAAATCTTTTCTAAAGCAAACTAAATCAAGAGTGTGTGTGTATATAATACTTGAGCAATCCACCAACTACTCTATCCTTTACATTTTATCTAAAACAAAATCTTATAAAAATAAACCTAGAAACAAGTCTTCATCTTCTTGAAGTCTTCACTTGAAGCCTTCTTGACTTGGTCCAAACACCGTGCTAGCTCCAAAACTTGACTTTAAATCCTTTGTTAAAGCTATGCACCAACTAAGATCTTGATCATAAATCTGTCACTAATTAAACACAAGATCATTAGTAAACATAACTACATGAGTTGATCATCATCAAAACTAGAGTGATGGGCCTTTGGGCCAACAAATAATAGTTTAAAAATTAAGATTGAAACATGCGAGGTACTCAATACTACCGCGATAGCAAGTGTCTATGCGGGTCGTAATCCACAGGAAGGACTAGCGATGGAAGCTTTCAAGTAAGTTCATTTCTTTTTGAGTTTACAAAAATATGCTAGGAATTTCTTTTCAGTTTTAGAAAAAGAAAACAAAAGGGTTAGGTTAGAAGATGTGAAGAAGATGATAAAGAAAAAATATTGTTATTGTTGTTGTTGTTTTACAAAAGAAAAGGAAAAACTAAATATTTGGAGATAGAAATGAAACATGTGTGTGTGTCAGTCTCAAGAGCTATCAACTTATATCATCTTGATTTTAACAAAGACTTAAATCCTATCTAAAGTACAAAAAGCAAAACACAAATCTTGTATATAGTCTTCACTTGCAATCTTAATTCTTGAGCTCATCTATGTACTTAGGCTGTGGGATCAACATGTTCATGGCTGCTAAACATGTGAGTCTTTATGGAGAAGTCAAGATGCAACAATGAATTAGCCTGAAACTTAGTTAAATAAAATTATTAGAAACATAACTACATATGTTTTGTAATCATTAAAATTAGGAAAAATGGCCTTTGGACCAATAATCTCCCCTTTTTAATGATGACAAAACACATGGAGTTATTACAAATAAATAGGAAGGAGATTTCAAGTGAAGCTCCCCCTAAACACATCATATTCCAAATATATCACATAAGCAAGATGCATCAAATATAGCATATGAATATGATGTTGCAAAGTAAGCTCTATGCAACCCATCTATGCATACAAAGAGTATGGAAATAAAAAAAGGCATGCACAAACGGTTTCCTCTAACCATTCAATACCACCAACCTCCAAAACAAGCGGTAGATGGATGGTATACAATGGGATACAAAAACAAAAACATGCCATAGACCACACATAAAAGATAAGTATCAAATATCAACAACAAAAGAGATACATAGCTTCCCAACAAGCCATGATATCATAAAGAAACAACATACATAAGTTCAGGCCATAACAAAATAAGTACTACAAATCATATGTCCAAATAAAAACACATCCAAAACAAAAGAGTACATAAAAGCATAAGGGCATAAACGATAACCCCTAGATAACTCTAGATCACTCTCCCCTTTTTCTCAACATCACAAAAAGGATTCAGTCTTCCTGAAAGTCTGGATCTTCAAAAGGAGCCGGTGCCTCAGATGAAGCTGGAGGAGGTACCCATGGATCAAATGGAGGACCCGAAGATGGAAGACGCTGGGCGTAACCGCTCGGAAGAGGAACAGGCCATGCATGTCTGCCATAACTCTCATCGACTCATGTCTGAAGATAACGGATGGATGAGCAGATATATGTCAAGTCATTCTGAAATCCCTATTGGATCTCTTCCTGACGAGCCGACACCTTCTTAAGATGAGTAGTGATCTTCAGATCGTGTTCTTGAAGTTTAACTGAGAGTGCAGCAAAGGGGTCTACAGTAGCTGAGGAGGAGGATCCAGGAACAACAGGTGGAATAATAGGAGGGGGTTAGGAATAGGAGCACGCTCCCTAGCATGCATCCTCTTGAGGAGTGTGTTGTTGATGTCAATAGAGGGTGCAATGTTCAGTAGAGAGGTCAAATTTTAGCAGCTTGAAGAGTCGGGTGATGAGCATCCCAAAATGCAAGTTCCAATTTGGGATCAACAAGTGCTCAGAAAGCATGAAGTTAATGATGAGCTTTGGGATATTGACTTTAATGTCTTTCAAAAGACAATAGATCAGGAGCAGATCCCTGAATGTGACTATATTCTCCTGATTTTGACAGGAGATTATAGAATACAATTTTAGCCAGGACTTGGGCGGTGAGAGTGTAATACTTCACCTCCTCATTCCTTGCCAAAGTCGAGTTCTCATTGTCATGAAGTAATAGAGAGGCGGTGAAAGCAGACTCACTGTCTGGATACTCGAAAGCATGCAAATCAATATTATAAATGTCTTCACCCTCATAGGAGAGACAGAGTAGACGGGCAAATTTATCAAATAGAAATGTTAATATCCTTACCCAAGACTCTAGATCTGATATGGTTATCTTTAAAGGACATATTAGAGTAAAAGTAGTAGACTAGCTCAGGGTAAACAGGTTCCTTGATGGTGACAAGATATTCTAAAGAGCTAGTACTCAAGATTTGTGCAAGATTTAGGTGCTCAAAGTCAGCAAGCACCACCATCCGACCAGAAATCACATTCTTGTTATGAATAACAGAGAATTTATGGGATGCTTTTGAGAAACAAAAGGAGATGTGGAAGATTCAAGTTGTTTCTCTTTTTCGGATCTTGCACGCTTAGACGTGGTGACAAATATGATGAAGAATACAAACTAGGCACGAATTTAGAAGGAAATTGAAAGAAAAATAGGCACACAAAAATTTTTGGGAAAACTAGCGTTATACCTGAGAAGAACTGAAATTTCCTCCTTGAAATCAAGAGATCCGGAGATTAGAAGTGAGATTCAAAATTTTTTGAGTGAATAATAGAGGATTAGGAATGATTTGGGAGAGTGGGATGAAATAAAAATGGGAGAGAAGAGAAGTCGGTTGGAAGAAGAGAGAATGAGAGAAAATTAGGGTTTCTAGGGTTTTAAATAGGTTAAATTACACCCAAACCCGACTCACGGTCGACCGCCCGGTCGACCGGGTCAACCCAAGAGCAACTAGGTGATAGTCGGTCGACCATCTCAAGGCCGAGAGCTAAAATTCTTATGCAAGGTAATCTCAATCAACCAATCGATCAAACGGCCTTATTTCAGGCCAAGTCAGTCGACTAATCGGTCGACCTGGACAACCCTAAAATCTGAAATTAAATAATGTGAAATAAGGGTTTTGAAAATTATTTTGACTTTTTATACATAAAGACAGAGAATAGGTCCACAAATCTTATTGGCATGGTTAACACACAAAAATGATATCAAAACAGTTTTTATCATATTCAAAAATACATTTTGCAATAATTAACTTATATATTAAGCAATTTAAATACAAGATATTGAAGCTAAATACTCTAAACGGGTTCTGAACTTCTCCTCGTCATTCCTCTAGATAAGTGTTAAGGCGTGTAATTGTTATCTTGATTTATTGCTTAAAATAGTTTAAATGGGATACTCAAATACAAGATAGATATACAAACAAAATATGTATATGTATATGAACAAATCTAAATACACATCCATATATGTATCTATCAAACAAATAAGCATGGGTGAACATTATATGCATAAGCAAGCAATTCATGGGCTTATTGAACAAAGATAAAATGGTCAAACTACCTCAATGAAAAAACTTATGTTAACACAACTAAAACATATTAACAAACATTAAAAGCTAGCTATTTTTATGCATATATAGATCTAGCTAGAAATGAAATATATCGATTGATCCCTTGAGCTTCAATGCATCCACCACCAAGGTACCATCTCTCTCTATGTCTTGGAGGAGGAGGACTCACCTACGTCAATTAAGTTGGGTGTGTTTTTGGTATCCAATTCTTTTTGGGTACTACCAGGTTAGTACTTTCTCAGACCAAAACATTTTTTATTTATCATATTTAACAAAATTTTACCAAATAGCATTTGCGGTCGCAATGTGCACAAGTGTACACTTTGCCATACATGAAAACATGTTTGTGTTGTTGTGTATATGTATGTTATACAAGTTTTTCATGTTGTGTATGAGATGTATGAGATATATGTTTCCTTTAGGTTTTCCATTTGGAAACATGAAACTAAATATATCCATATCAAAGGCACACTTTTCAAAGTGGTATCCAAAACATCAATACGTTTTTGGATATCCAAAAATTCATTTTTATTAAAAATAATATTAGGGCTTTTTTCTTTACAAACAAGTTTATAATTATTGAAATCATTTTTAGTTTTCTCAAAAGAAATAGGTAAGTCATTTTTCTCTTTAAAAATAACATCTAATTTATTCTTTAAAAAATTATTTTCCTTTTTCAATTTTTTGTTTTGAGTAATAGAAATTTCATATCGGTTTTGCAATTCTTCAAAAACTTGAGTAAGCTCATCTATGGTTAAATCATCATCAAGAGAGGTTTTGAGATTTACCTTGGATGCCTCCTCTCCGTTTGCCATGAAGCACAAGTGTGAGGTATCAATTTCCTCTTCAGATTCGGTTTTTAAATCGTCCCATGTAGCTACTGTAGGGTGCCGGAAAAGTTTGGTGGTCTGAGAAAGTGGTTTTAGCTGTAAAAGATTTCCTTGATTCAAGCGAAACGATTACAACCAAAAGAACTACTCTTCCCTCTTTTCCAGTTACAAGGGAGGGAGGATGTCTGAATCTTCCCTTTGTTTAAAGCTGGGTTCTTCGTGTGGCGATGGAGAGTGAATCTTGTTCTCCGTTGACCAGATGACCGTCCTGGACCGTCGGGGGTCTTCTCTTCGGTCGGTAGAAAGAGTAACTCAGCTCCGTCTACCAAAACTCTCAAAGAGGAGGTAGGCGAAGAGCGGCTAGTACTCAGTAAGCTCGCTGAAGAGTCGTGCTTCTCTCTTGATGATCCTTCTGCCTGGATTCGATCGATTTTGATGATGCCCTATCTCAAAGCTCTCTCTCTTCAAAACTCCGATCTTCTGCCAAGCTTCGATCCTCTCAAGCCTCTATCCCTGTGTGTGTCCCTGTCCCCTTCATAGCAAAACAAGGCTATTTATAGGGATCTCAGGGGGTGAAGGTGCCTCCTGAAAACGCTCCCGAATGAGGGGCCACTACCCGCTACATGCGCGGTGACTGGCCCCGCAATCAGGGCAGTTGCAACTGAGACGCGGGCGTTGGGCCAAACGCGCTTTGAAGTTTGAGACACGGGCGTCGAGCCAAACGCGCCTTGAGACGCGGGTTTCGGGCCTTCACGTCTGGATGCTGAGGCGAGGGCGTCGGGTCAATGCGCCTTGATGCTGAGACGCGGGCTTCGGGCCGACGCGTCTTGAGGCTGAGACGCGGGCTTCGGGCCGACGCGTCTGAACGTTGTGACGCGGGTGTAGAGCCAACGCGTCTTAATGCTGAGGCGCGAGCATCGATTTCTCGCGTCTAGAGCTTGAGACTCTGCTTCCTTAATGGCTGGTCTGTTAGTCATTTTTAGACAGCCTACAGAACCCCCTCCAAAGTTTCTGATATTCCGCAGTTGAATGGGACGGATTTCGGAATACTTTGGATCTTAGCCGTGTTCGCGTTTTATGACTGGACTGTTGATGCTTCGGATTTGATCTTATCAGGAATTGGTCTTCGTGAGTGTACTGTTGAACTCTTTGAAGCCGTCAGAGTTGATCGTGTTGAGTGTCTAGATACACAGTCTAGACCTCCCCGATTGCTTTTAGTCTGTCACGGGTGCGCTTTTGGCCGGGAGTGGTTGGTTGTCTGTTTGCGTCAGTGTACTGTTGAACTGACTTGTAGAAGCAGGAGACTGGACGCAGGTTCCTTTTTGAAAAAGCAGAAACTGCTTTAAAAGACGCGACTTCTTAGCGAGACGCGATGTTTGGCCTGTTTGAGGGGATGCGGACTTTGGAGAGACGCATCTCTTGAAACGCAGACGCGATTTTCTGGGTGCATTTATGATGATGCTGACGGGGCATGTCCACCGAAGAGCCGCGTACTTTGGGACGCGCACCTGTGCCATGTCATGATTACGCCGCCAGTTGGCCTGGGGAAACGGCGAGATTTCGCCTTTTGGCGCGCGGATCCCCCGGTTCATTAAATGAACTGCTCCACGTGTCAACTTCTGACTTGTGGCGGGGTCGCGACTCATGATCTTCCCTGTTTAAGCAATGATTTGGCTCCACGCGTCAGGCAGCGATTCGCTGCAGCGTTTATTGGGCCAAACGCTGCGTATCTTCGCGAATCTCCGTGCCTATAAAAGGCAACAGTCGGAGAGATGTATCTTCTTCTCCGAACGAACGCATTCTCTGAGAAAAAGGACTTCCTTCTCCAGAAAAGAGTTTCTTGATAGGGACTCCGTCTGCATGGACGAAGGTAATTCCGAGGATGAAGATGACCCAGAGCTCTCACGCTTCGGTTTGGTCTCTTCAAGAAGAACCCCCTCTCGGATCATCTTGGACACCTGCGTTTGGGTGCAGAGAGGCCAACTCTGGCCAGAGGTCTCTGCTGGTATGTCCCCCGATGATGTGTATAGCCTGAACTTCGGCATGATGATCTGAATGAAGTCCCGGTGCATTCCTCCTCTGGAATTTGTGCCAGTGACTTCTCTGAATGCAGGCGCTTGACGCTGGCTTTGCCCATTGCGTTTTACTGCCTTAGCGCGTTTCAGACCTGAATCTTGCAACTCCTGTTCACCCAACAGAGAGACGGCAATTTTTGGCGTTCTGAAATTCTCTGCGTCTGGTGCATTAGGCGCGGGTACAAACTGAGGCCGCGTTTGAATCCTATGCGTGGCGCAGTTTGACTTGCGTCTGTTTGACTGTGCGGGTCATTCCCGCGTCTGAAGTCTTGAATGGCTGCCGCGTTCTGTTACTCAGTTTCCTTTATAGAAAACGTACTGAGTTCCAGATTTTCTGACTCTCTTGCTTATTCTTTGCAGGTAGGCTTGCTTGTCCTTTTTCAGGTTTGCTGGGCCCCAGGAAGAATATACCGGCTGGCGAACTTGCCCCACGTTCGTTTGTGAGAGATTAAATTATGATCCTCGTCGTTTGTGAGAGATTAAATTATATCTCTGACGAGGACCCAACCCTCGCCAAGGTCTCTTCAGATCTGGTGCAAGAGACGGATAGGCTGAGTACCGGCGAGGGTGGTCCGGCGGTTGCGGCGGCGGATGAGATCCTCTTCCTCTCCCACTCCGGAAGTCACATCAAGGACACTCCGTTGGATGGCCTGCTGGGGAAAGGGATGGTGATGAATGCAGGACTCTCTGCTGCCGCTGGACCGAGTGGAGGGTGGCATCCTTTGTGATGACTCCGAAACTTCTGCTCTCACCCCAAGAGTGACTCCATGTTTGTTGGATGATCTGCTAGGGAAAGAGATGCGCCTGAACGAAGGGTTGCAGGACCTTCTGTTGCCACCAGACCTCAAGAACACCATTGCTCTCGGCTTGGTCAGCTAGGGCGCTTTCGAAGTTGGCGTCATGCATCAAAATGCAACCGGTTCCAACAGTCGCCATTTCTTCAGACATCATGCACTTAGGATCAGATGCGGCTTCAAGGAGTGAGTACGGCCTCAGAGAGAGAGAGGGACTTCTTTGTACTCCTTAATTGTAACACTCAATCTTATTGTATAAGAGAGCGTTTTGTATCACTTTCATGTGTTTGGATATGAATAAAAGTGACACTTTTCTTTTTGCCTCTTTCTGTTGTCTTGAACGTTTTGTTTTAGAAGCAAAAGAATGATTTTGGTGGACCCGCCACTTTATAAAAGAAAGTGACAGGTGGAGTGCGTACCCCCAGAGAAAGTGAACTTTTATCAAGGATTTGGGTTAACTTGATTTAAGATCAGCTGGGGATTTTGATGGAAGCATTGTTTATTGGTGTAATGTTAACCAACACTGCCTCCAAAATGAATTTGATACTCGGTTGGGGAGAATATCAAATGAAACTAGACTCGTGGGGAATCTAGTAAGATTTTTACCGTTAGAGGTGTGATATTAACTTAACGGTTTAGAAGTGGTCTTGTCAGAAGTGTAATGTTAACTTGACAAGGATGTGAGTTAGAGGTGTGATATTAACCTAACTCATCAGCATCTCAGTTTTATTTGGAAAAACTGAGGGTGTCACTGTCATAGGTGTGATGTTTAACTTAACAGTGATAGAAATGCTAGAGGTGTAATGTTGAACTTGGCATTAGTCGTCTCGGCTTAAAGAAGTCGAGGAAAGGTCATAGCCATAGGTGTATTGTTGAACTTAGCAATGACTCGGATGCTAGAAGTGTAGTGTTAACTTGGCATCGTCCATTTCAGCTTCGATATGGAAGTCTGAAGAAAGGTGACTATCAGAGGTGTGATATTAACTTGACAGGCACTCGATGTACTGCTTAGAGGTGTAATGTTAACTTAAACAGTAGTTTGTCAGAGGTGTGATATTAACTTGACAAGGATTTGCTTGCGATAGGAGCAATTTGAGGACCTGTCATTCTATTGATGAGAATTGACAAGTGGAATTTGAGGTGCCAGAGGTATAGTGTTAACTTGGCAAATTTGAGAGTTTGTTACTCTATGCAGAGTTAACAAGCCAGGTTTGTACTCGACAAAGAGTATTCATTACCAGAGGTATAGTGTTAACATGGTAATGATTGCATTTTGTGGTCCTACCATTCTATGGATGAGAATTGGTAAGGGATTTTTGGAGGGAAGAGTGAAATTAAGTCCACTTAGGATTTTTAGCAAATCCTCAGCTGTCAACGGGTTGTCATGCCTTTACCAACTACCGTTTGAGTTGGGCTAGCCATGCTATTCCCCTCAGCATGATGAGTTGTCGAAGACTTATGTTGGACTTAAAAGCCAACATTTTCTTCTATCCTTAGCCGTCGGAGGCGTCGGATCAAATGGGAACGTGTCCCTTAGGATTTTTAGCAAATTCTCAGCTGTCAACGGGTTTGTCATGCCTTTACCAACTACCGTTTGAGTTGGGCTAGCCATGCTATTCCCCTCAGCATGATGAGTTGTCGAAGACTTATGTTGGACTTAAAAGCCAACATTTTCTTCTATCCTTAGCCGTCAAGGGCGTCGGATGTTTGATCAGAGGTGTATTTTTAACTTGATCGGTGGAAGAATGCCATCTAGGGATAGTATTTCTTCAGGAATTTGCCATTGATTGGCATCATGAGTGTATCGCCATTTGAGGTTATGAGGCGATACGATCCATTTGAGTAGACTGACTCTACCACAAATGGTCCTTCCCATTTGGGTTGGAATTTTCCTTTCGTCTTGTGTGTCATGACCATGGGTCTTCAGACGGCTAAGACGAGGTCGCCTTTCTTGAAAGTTCGGGATTTGACTTTCTTGTTGAAGGCTCTGGTGATACGAGCTTGGTAAAGCTCGATTTGTTGTTGGGCCTGCAGACGCTTGTCGTCCAAGGCTTCCAATTCTTGGAGTCGCTGTCGATGCTTCTCCTCTGTTGTCATTTCCGCTGTCAAGGCGACGCGAAGAGATAGAATTTGGATTTCCAGTGGAAGGACGGCTTCGCATCCGTACACCAAGGAAAATGGCGTGGCTTTAGTTGGGGTTCGCACAGTCGTGCGATAGGCCCATAAGCATTCGCCCAACTTATCGTCCCAGTCTCGTTGACTTTTCGAGACGAATTTCTTGAGAAGCTTGCCAATAGTCTTATTGAAAGCTTCTGCGAGGCCGTTAGCGGGCGGATAGTATGCCGTTGATGACACACTCTGGATTCCGAACTTGGCGCAGAATCTCTGAAAAGCCTGGCTGATGAACTGGGGTCCATTGTCATGGACAATCCGCCGAGGCACACCGAAGCGGTAAATAACGTGATGTTTCACGAACTTGATCACGTTAGAAGATTTCACCTCTTTCAAAGGGATAGCTTCGGCCCATTTTGAGAAGTAATCGGTTATCGCTAGGATGAACCGATGTCCCTTTGATGATGGTGGGCTGATAGGACCAACCACGTCCATCCCCCACATTTCGAACGACCAGGTAGAGGTCGTAGAGTGGAGGTATCCTGGTGCTTGATGGATGAAATCGCCATGTATTTGACAGGCGTGACATCTTTTGGCATAGGCAACAGCATCGGCAACCATCTTGGGCCAGTAGTAACCCAATCTTTGGAGTCGGTTTGCCAGCTTCGGGCCAGGTTGATGAGCTCCACACGTACCATCGTGGGCTTCTTTCAACACTTCGTGGGCTTCTTTTGTTGAGAGGCACCGGAGCAGGATCCCATCATGCGATCTACGATACAATGTTCGCGAAATCGCATTGTAGTAGAATTTGGAGGCTTTCCTTCGGATGGCAGCCGCCTCCCTGGTGTCTCCGGGCAAGATGCCGTACAAGACAAAATCAATGTAGGGGAATCGCCAGTCTTTAAGCTCTGGATCGGTCGACACTTCAAGTGTTTCCTTACCGTGACGATCTCCTGTTGACCTCTGGTAATCTCCGAGGGGACTTTTTGGGCAGTATAGGTCGTGGCTATAGACGAATACCTTCTCCATTGCTCCAACTGGAAGAGCCAAGGAGGCAGCAAGGGATGCAAGTGCATCTGCATGCGCATTTTGCTTGCGCGGTACATGGTCGATGTAGAAGTTTGAAAACCTCTCGGCCATGTGGATTGTCGCGTTGTAGTAGGGTACTAGATCTTCATGCCTGACCTCATACTCTCCGCGAACTTGGCTGACGATGAGTTTAGAATCACCGTATGCCTCGAGATTTTTAACGCCAATCTCATCGGCGAATTGCATCCCAATCAAAGAGCGTTGTATTCCGCCACATTGTTGGAACAGGGCTCGGTTAACGAGATAGCTCGGGGAATCATGTAATTTTGTGGGGAGACGAGTACCACTCCTACCCCGCTACTGTGTGTCCCTTCGGGCTTGCCCTTGATGCACCGTCGAAGAAAAGTTGCCATACTTGACTTTCGAACGACGTCTGAGCTAGGCAGACTTCGGCGACCTCATCTGGGAGATCCTCGTAGAGTTTGGCTGCCCTGGGATCTGGGTGTTCAGCTAGGAAGTCCGCCACCGCTTGTCCTTTAATGGCTTTTTGTGGCAGAAAATGCATCTCATACTGTGATAGCAATATGGCCCATTTTGCCAGCCGGCCATTTAGTGAAGAAGGCTTTGTCATGAGTAACCTCAGGGGGTTGACTTTGGATATGACATTTATGGTTTGGCCCACCAGATAGTGTCGCATTTTCTGAATGGCGAACACCAGTGCCAAACATTCCTTCTCGATCGGGTTGTACCGATGCTCGGCTCCGATCATCGTTCTACTTAGGTAGTAGATTGCTTGTTCTCGCCCCTGGTCATCATTCTGAGCTAGTAGAGCTCCCAAAGAATGATCCATTGATCGGACGTACACTAGGAAAGGCTTTCCGGATACCGGAGCTGCCAGGACTGGTGGTTGGGTGAGGTAGTGCTTGATCTCCTCAAATGCTTGCTGGCAAGCGTCGTCCCAAATGAACGAAACGCCCTTCTTCATCAGCTTAGCGAAGGGTTGGCATCTCCCGGAGAGATTTGAAATGAATCTGCGGATGTATGCCAATCGTCCTTGTAATCCTCTGAGCTCCTTGAGGCTTCTGGGGGGTTGCATCTCTTGGATAGCACGGACTTTCTCCGGATCCAAATGGATTCCTGTGGAAGTCACGACAAACCCTAGGAATTTGCCACTGGCTACCCCCAGGAAGGACTTGGTGGGGTTCATCTTCAATTGATGAGCCCGCATGATGTCGAAGACCACCCTCAGGTCTGCTATGTGATCACCTTTAGTGCGGCTTTTCACCGCAATGTCGTCGACATAACATTCCACCGTTTTGCGTATCTGCCGATGGAAAATGGCATTCATGGCCCTTTGGTAGGTTGCCCCCGCATTTTTCAGACCGAAGGGCATGACGGTGTAGCAATATCCCCTAGAGGTGTCCTGAAGGAGGTGTGCTTTTCGTCATCGGGATACATCTTGATTTGATTATATCCTGAGAACCCGTCCATAAAGGACATTCGCTCGAATCCACAAGTATTGTCAATCATGACATCTGTGATTGGCAATGGGAATTCGTCTTTGGGGCAGGCCTCGTTTAGATCACGGAAGTCGATGCAGATCCGGATCTTCCCGTTCTTCTTGGCGACGGGGGAATCAGGGTCAGCTGTCTAATTAAAGACGGCTGGTGCACGCCTGACTCGCAATGGCATCCAGAGAGCATCTGGATGAGCTGTTGACAGCAGCATGGAGAAGTGGTCTGATTGGCACTCCTCTTCCTTGTCAAATAATCCCTCAAATCTGTGGGAGGGGGATTAAAGAGACTGGTCTCGCAACGTCGACGACGGGAGACAGTCATGTGCTGTTCAGCCTGGACACAGGTTTCAGAAACGCGGCTGTCGCGTCGCGGCTGCGTCACGCGCGTCTGGCGTCTCTGTTGATATGAGACGCGACTTTCGCGTTGCTGTCTGCTGCGTTGGACCAGAGAGACTTGGGAGAGAGTGGGCTGCTGGGCCCCACGCCTATGGGCGCGTGCTTCCTGCGTTTGACAAGACGCAGAAGCTTCGCTTTGGCGTTTGGCAAGTTGGTCTTCAGAAGGCTCAACTTGGGGAGTTTCGCGTTTGGGTCGCCAAACACGGACCTCTCGCACTGGACGAGGTGCGGGCAAGGCATCGGATCGTACGCTGCGTTCAACCCCAGTCAGAAAACCAACGGTTCCGACCGAGTGTTGACGCGCGCGTCTTCTCTGTCGACGCTCGGCATTCCGATTGCGCCGTGGAGGAAGAGAGAAGCCAACAACTTCCTGGTTTGTAGAACCAGGGGTGTTTGCCACGCGGGTCTCCTGAGAGACGCTGACGCGGGCGTTCTGTGCGACACGGTCGATCGCACCAGTAGATGTGCCGGGGACCACGCGGGCCTTCAGAGAGGCGTTGGCGCGTGTGTTCTGCGCGACGCGGTTGATCGCAGCAGAGGAGTCTGAGGTTACGCGGGCCTTCTGGGAGGCGTCGGCGCGTGAACCAAACTTGGCACAGTGGGCAGCAGGAGCACCCGACAGAGCCTCAGATTGGGCTTCAGGGGGCTGTCCACTTGAGACCCTGCGGCAGACGCGGGTCTTTGGGCTCTTGGAGCCAGAAGAGAGGAACTCTTCATACTTCGCCTGGTCGAACTCGACGACGAGGGATTCGACCATTTTCCCCTTACGGAGAACGTCATCTTGCACCACGGTGCGCTCGTCAGTAACGAAGGTAGTCCCCAGCGGAGTCGCCATCTCTTGTAGGGTGCCGGAAAAGTTTGGTGGTCTGAGAAAGTGGTTTTAGCTGTAAAAGATTTCCTTGATTCAAGCGAAACGATTACAACCAAAAGAACTACTCTTCCCTCTTTTCCAGTTACAAGGGAGGGAGGATGTCTGAATCTTCCCTTTGTTTAAAGCTGGGTTCTTCGTGTGGCGATGGAGAGTGAATCTTGTTCTCCGTTGACCAGATGACCGTCCTGGACCGTCGGGGGTCTTCTCTTCGGTCGGTAGAAAGAGTAACTCAGCTCCGTCTACCAAAACTCTCAAAGAGGAGGTAGGCGAAGAGCGGCTAGTACTCAGTAAGCTCGCTGAAGAGTCGTGCTTCTCTCTTGATGATCCTTCTGCCTGGATTCGATCGATTTTGATGATGCCCTATCTCAAAGCTCTCTCTCTTCAAAACTCTGATCTTCTGCCAAGCTTCGATCCTCTCAAGCCTCTATCCCTGTGTGTGTCCCTGTCCCCTTCATAGCAAAACAAGGCTATTTATAGGGATCTCAGGGGGTGAAGGTGCCTCCTGAAAACGCTCCCGAATGAGGGGCCACTACCCGCTACATGCGCGGTGACTGGCCCCGCAATCAGGGCAGTTGCAACTGAGACGCGGGCGTTGGGCCAAACGCGCTTTGAAGTTTGAGACACGGGCGTCGAGCCAAACGCGCCTTGAGACGCGGGTTTCGGGCCTTCACGTCTGGATGCTGAGGCGAGGGCGTCGGGTCAATGCGCCTTGATGCTGAGACGCGGGCTTCGGGCCGACGCGTCTTGAGGCTGAGACGCGGGCTTCGGGCCGACGCGTCTGAACGTTGTGACGCGGGTGTAGAGCCAACGCGTCTTAATGCTGAGGCGCGAGCATCGATTTCTCGCGTCTAGAGCTTGAGACTCTGCTTCCTTAATGGCTGGTCTGTTAGTCATTTTTAGACAGCCTACAGCTACCATCGTCTTTTTCTTAGGCACGTTCTTGGAGGTAGTGGTTTGAAGTGAAGGGCAAACCGCAATGAGATGTTCTGTCTTCTTATAATGAAAGTAAGGACCCATCTTCTCCTTCTTCTTTTCGAATCTTCCTTGAGGTTTTCTTCTTTGTAAGTTGTTTTGTCTTCCTTTCTTATAGAATATTTTGCCCATGTTGACACTTTAAAAAAGACAAGATTCTTATTGGCCTGAATAATGTCTAAACTTGTTGACATTTACAAAAGACAAGTGACAGACAAGCTGACGACCAGTTCTGTACCCATCTCCGAGGGACAAAGCGGCAACTTGGACTTTACTGATTTAGTGAAGCAGACAGTAAGGCCAGATTGTCTGGCCAGATTGTCTCTAAACAGACCTAATCAGGTCTAAGATGCTAGGTTAGCTCAACACTTAGCATCACATGAGCCCAAGGGATAGCCTCGCCTGAGAGGCTAAGATTGCCCAACTTCACCTTGGAGTCGTTCAAAGCTCCATCAGGGAGCTAACTTACAGCTTCGCCTGAAGTGCTCAGTTAACTCCGCAGAGGATTAGCTTCGCTCAAAGTCATACGCAACCGCGCAGAAGGATGTTCGGTAGCTTCGCCACAGATGTTATCCAGCTCCGCTGAAGAGCTTTCTTCTGACTTTGCCAGATGCTTCTTCCAGCTCCGCTGCGAGCTTAATGCGACAGCTCCGCTGCGGGTCTGTCATGATCAACCTTTGACCAATTAAATCTCCATATGAGATCAAATCAATTCAAGATCAAGATCAAATCTGAGATCAAATTTGGTAGTTGTTTACCGTAATCTCTTGACCCTCCTAAAATAAGTAAGAAGATCAGGAGAGATCTTTCAATTATTTGGAAAGAATCAAAAACAGATCAGGAGATCGATGCTACCTGCTATTCCTAGATTTGCAGAAGCTGATCCTAGCCTCGCAGCAAGGCTACTTTTCAGATTTAAACAGATTGACTCAATCTGTTTTTAGATTTTCAAGGGACAATTATACCCCTGCTCTCCCTATAAATAGCCCACCAGGGGTACACGGAGAGGGACGGCACGCAAGAGGCGCATAAACACATGCATAGAGAGAGAGGCGGCTAAACAGAGATCTATTCTCTTGCTTCTAAGAATTCAGATAATTCAGAGAACTGCTTCTCTAATCAGGGTGTTGATACCCTAAGATCTTCCTCTCAAGGAATTTTCGGAACCAGGCGAGAAGGAATTCCTAAGCGGAGGCAGTTTTGAGAATTAACAAGAGGGTTCTACCAACCTTCTGTTCTCCGATTCCCCGAACCAGGCGAGAAGGGAATCCCATCGATCGCATCGTCAAAGTGACAAAGTGGTCGCGCGCTGACCAGAATCCTATCGGCACACTTCTCCAGAATCTCAGAGGAGATCTACTTGTAATCTTTTTAGAATACTTGTAATTTAGCTCCTCGACCCCTTTTTTTGTAAGTTTTCACCTTTGCTAAATCTATGAAAAACAAGATGGCGACTCCACTGGGGAACGAATTCTCCACTGTTGAGAATCAAGTGTCGCAATGCGACGAACAGACCTTCGGGTCTATCTCTGAATTCAAGGAAGCCACTGTGGCCAGAGCCCCTCTGGTTAAGTCTTCAAAACAAGTCTCTGCAGAGATAGATAAGGCTCTCTGTGAGCCTACCACGGTCCTCTGGCACAACAAGGAAGCAGGCCCACAATACAAGGGTCAGAATCTTCAACCCGTCACCTTTGAGAACCTAGTCGTTCACTTCGACCAAGGAAAATTCGAAGAAGTCCTCTCTGGGGGTGGTCTAATGCACCATGCACGGAAGCATAGAAAGGTCTCCATGACCAAGGTTTCGAAGCAGAAACCGAAAGCAGAATCCTGCCAACACCCCTCAGCCTCGCGTGTGGCTAGTTAGGTTCCCTGCGAACCTAAGTCTCCTTTGTCAAAGCAGATGTGGAGGCCAAAGCAGAAGGCTCTGTATGAAGCCTCAATTGTAGCTGCGCCACAAGTTCATCCCTCTCGCGAAGAAAAAGGCAAGATGCCTGCCTGCTCTGTCGAGACTGTCAGCCGCGAAGTCACGACGACCATGCCTTCGCCTAATTCAGGAGCAGTAACTCCTCGTGCTAGCCTCGTTCTCATGAGCGAAGCTACTCTACCTCAGGGTACGCATGATGTTCACAGCCGCGAAGCCGGAACCAAAGCACCACAGCGTGTTTCGTTCCCCAGTTCTTCAAGTACTAAGCTCGCTCTTTGTAGCAAAGCTAAGGGATTGACCCTAAGCACTGATAGCGGTGCTTATGCAGCTTCAGCGCCCAAGGGCATTTTCAGAGCTTTTAGCCGCAAAGTTAGAGCCAAAGCACTATCCAAGGCTAATCACCTTCGCAGCAACATAGCGGATAAAGCACCACAGCGTGCTTCGCTCCCCAGTTCATCAAGCTCTAAGCTCGCCCTTCGTAGCGGAGTTAAGGGATTGTCCCTAAGTGTTGACAGCGGTGCTTATGCAGCTTCAGCACCCAAGGACATTCCCAAAGTTTTTAGCCACGAAGCTAGATCTAAAGCACTATTTAGTGCTAATTACCTCTACAGTGAGGAAAAGAGCAGGGCATTACCCTATCCGCAATCCAAAAGAGCCTCTGTGCTAAATCGTTTAGGCTCAACTGGGTCTGACTTGCGAGAATTCTTGACAAGCAAACGAAAGTCTGAAGCTTTCTAAACTTCTCTCCCTCCTGTTGTCAACAAGTGGGATGTCAGGTTGTGACAGTCCACCCAGTCCATTGCCGGCTAGGAACCTAACGCCAAGCCAGTCAAGCAGCAACAACGCCGGTTTCGCCCGAACATTATGGAGGCTATTGAAGTCGAAGTTCATAAGCTCATTGCATGTGGCTTCATACGGGAGGAACAGCATCCAGATTGGGTTGCTAATATCATTCCCGTCCTTAAGAAGAATGGAAAAATACGGATCTGCATCGACTACCGTGATCTCAATACAGCTTGTCCTAAAGACGAATTCCCACTGCCCATCACCGATGTCATGATTGACAATACCTGTGGATTCGAAAGAATGTCTTTCATGGACGGCTTTTCAGGGTACAATCAGATTAAGATGTATCCCAACGACGAGAAGCATACTTCGTTCTAAATACCCTTGGTGGTATACTGTTACACTGTGATGCCCTTCGGGCTAAAAAACACTGGAGCAACCTATCAGCGGGCAATGAATACAATCTTCCGCGATCATCTCCGAAAAATGGTAGAATGCTATGTCGACGACATTGCTGTTAAAAGCCGCAATAAGAATGACCATCTTCGTGACTTGAGAACGATGTTCGACATAATGCGGGCTCATCAACTGAAGATGAATCCGACAAAATCTTTCTTGGGAGTTTCGAGTGGCAAGTTCTTTCGGTTCATTGTTACATCAAAAGGAATTCATCTTGACCCGGACAAAGTCAAAGCCATTCAGAGCATGCATCCACCGAGTAATCTCAAAGAGCTTAGAGGCTTGCAAGGTAGACTGGCTTATATTAGGAGATTCATCGCAAATCTCTCAGGCCGCTGTTAACCATTCACCCGACTCATAAAAAAGGGTGTTTCCTTTGTATGGGATCAAGCTTGTCAGGAAGCTTATGAGGATATCAAGAGATATCTCACAAAACCTCCGGTCTTAGTGGCTCCCACATCAGGGAAATCATTCTTTCTTTATGTGAAAGCTATGGACCATTCTCTTGGTGCCCTACTTGCTCAAAAGACGAAACGAGCCATTTATTATTTGAGCAGGACTCTAATAGGGGCGGAATCTCACTATAATCCTATTGAGAAGGAATGCTTAGCTCTTATCTTTGCCGTTCAGAAGACACGACATTATTTGGTTGGCCAAACCATACATGTCATCTCCAGAGTGAATCCTTTGCGTCTTCTCATGACGAAGCCAGGATCATTGAATTCAAGATTAGCTAAATGGGCGCTTCTTTTGTCTCAATACGACATGATCTTTATCCCTCAAAAGGCGGTTAAGGCCAGGCCCTTTGTAACGCCCCGATCCTGGCGGATACGGACACGTCACTGCGACGTATATACGTAGGTCAGAACTGCCCCCACGTATATACGCTAAGCATAAAAGTACAATACAGAATCAGAGTATAACACAAAGCGTGGTATATTCATATGCCAACTAGAAAGTACAAATACAAAGTTATACAAGTTATGATAACTGTTACACTTTACAAGTGTTTTGTTTTCACAACCAAGTCCAAAAGAATATATACAAAGCTTTACACAAGGTGCTCACGTAAGAAATGGAGACGCGTGAGCCAAAATGAAGAGTACGGCACGAGGGAACTAGAAGAGCTGGTCAGCCTGCTCACTGAAGTATGCCTGATCTTCCGTGGAAGGATCCACTTCGTTCCAGGTCTCGGAATCTGAATATGCAAATCCAAGGAATCAAGACATATAATAATAAACAAGCTGTGGCCAAGTGGCTAAAGGACATGTAAGTAAGATAGAACAATAATAGATATAAAGCATAAAAGACAAGTCCTAATGCAAGAGATCTACAAGTAATACCTTATTATTATTACTTGTCTTACTGTGATATCTAGGTATGTGTTTGAGTGTACATCCCACACACATACATCCATATCCTAGTAATACAAGGTTGTTATTGGAAATAGCGGTTGTATCGACGAACTATGTTTACAGTGGGTCCCGTGCTTGCCCGGGACCACGGTCAAGGGTATTCCGCTGCATGGAGACGGAAACAGCCGCGAGGCCTATCCAGGAGGGACTTATGAATGCCCTTTATAATAATGAAGTAAGGAATAAGGGAGCCAGCTCTCCCCTCGGTCCCCTGGAGGCCCTCAGGTCAGACCGGAAACATGATTGTACAATATACCTAAAGCCACTGTAAACACGAACACATATCGATATCCGCATGTTTCCCCCCGACCCATGTATAAGTTGGTCCATTTTATGCAAAAAGTCGAGTGTATCATGCTTGGTATAAGTGATGGCATGATAAAGTGGGGAGATACGTATCAATTAACAAGTTCTAACATGAAAATACATGATATCAAGTCATGAAGTATAAGTGGTGATGTTCACCAAGTAACATGTCATGTGGTAGCAATTATGAAGCATAAACAAGATTAACATATCACATATGTATCAATGTAAGATCAAATTTAAAACAGAAAAGGAAACAGAATTCTGGCCCAGGTTTAGCCTATCGGTCGACCTCCGGTCGACTGCCGGTCGACCGGGAATTGTGAAGGCGGTAGGGTGCCGGTCGACTGCCGGTCGACTGGCCAAAGTGCGTGAGCTCCAGAATTGACCGGTCGACTGCCGGTCGACTGGGCTTTGCACTGGCGGTCGAGTACCGGTCGACTGCCGGTCGACCGTACCGAATGTGAGCTCCAGGTGAGCTCCAGGTCTCCTAAGCCGGTCGACTGGTTGGTTAACCGGTCGACCGCTAGCCCAAATCTGTGCACGTTTGTGCACATCGGTCGACTGCCCCCATGGGGCCGGTCGACCGGAGTTCTGGAATAAATTATGGTCTGTTCTGAAAAATCATTTTTGTAGTGGGTGTTTTGGATAGATAAAAATACGATTTTTATAACATATCGTGACATGATCTATCATCATAAATATACTAGGAAAATTACGAGTCTTGGTGAGTAAAAATACTCACCTCTAACGGTCGTTAGGAATTTCTACGAGTTCCGGAGGTTCCGAATCAAGTTGGTGATTCTCGGCGATAACCCGGACGATCCCAAATCAACAAGTTGTAGTTGCTTGAGATGGAAGAGAACCTAGGGTTTGCTTTAGAGAAGGAGAGGGATTTTGCTAAGTGTGGAATTCTTGAGGAAATGAAGAAAAGGATAAAAATGTAAAGGGTTTTGTTTAAATAGGATTTGAGTTTGTAAAGGAGAAGTAATTAAATAATAGAGAGGGGCTTTTGTGCAAAGTGTGAAATGAGATATTTTCTTGACCAATCAAATGGAGCCAAGTGGATGTGAGGTGTCATCTTTGGCCACTCACAAGTGGCCATGTGGAGATGAGGTGGAGGTCATTAATGAAGGTCATTAATGAGGAAGTGTGTGGAAGTGCAATTTTGGAAAGAAAAATGGACTTTTGGAAATTCAAAATCCTTTGGCTTCATGAAGAAGGAAAGGAAAATGGAAAAAGGAAAAGGAAAGAAAATTAAATTGAAAGGATATTTTCTCTAACTCAGAAAATTATAATATTAAACCCGCGGGTTCCCGGGTCAAGGTCGAAAGTACGGAAAACATTTCGGAAATACCGAAATCGTCCGAATTTCAAGTATCTCGGAACGACTCCTAATTTTCACCAAAAATCTATAATAATATAAGAAGACTTAAAATGAAATCCTTTTTGAGAAATACCTTATAATTTTAATTATAAAAATCCCGGAACCAGTAATTTACCGACTCCGTAAGAATTTTCGTAAAATCGTAAAATTCTCAGAAAAAGGCTTTAGTTAAGAAAGATGATCCTCATTCAGAAAGTCTAAAGGACTTTCTGGAAATTCCTAACAGTTTGGAAAATAAAAATCAGAAAATTGATCAGCGGCGCTGGTCGACACCGGTTTGAAGAAATTCATTTTAATTCCAGAAAATTCCAGAAAATCACATAAAATCTAATATATTAGGAAATGATATTTGAAATTAAAATTGATTAAATACGGGAAGTAAAACGAAGAATACGACTGAAAAGCTGAATACGCAACAAGGTACGTCTTCTGGAAACGGGGTATTACAATCTATCCACCTTACAAAAATTTCGTCCTCGAAATTTCGTAAAGTGAAAGGCAACAAGGGAAGGAAACAGATGGATAAGAATATGACGGAAGAATACGAAGATAGAAGGAAAGAATCTTACCAAGTGGTGAAGAGTTGAGGATATCGCTCTCGGATAACGTCCTCTCGTTCCCATGTAGCTTCTCCCGGCACATGCCGATTCCAAGACACCAACACTAAAGGTATAGCCTTGTTCTTTAGTGTCTTCACACTTCTGTCCAAGATGGCCATCGGATGCTCCTGATATGATAAGTCCGGTTGTAACTCCAGTTCGGAATGATCCAAGATATGGCTATCATCCTTCACATACCGCCTCAACTGAGACACGTGGAAAACATTATGAACTCCGTCCAACGATGGCGGCAATGCCAATCGATAAGACACATCTCCCACTCGATCTAATATCTCGAATGGGCCGATATATCTCGGACTTAGCTTCCACGAGTGCCGAACCGGATTACTCCCTTGGTCGGTGAAATCTTCAAGAACACATGATCTCCAACTCCGAATTCCAATGGCCTCCTCTGAGAATCTGCCCAACTCTTCTGCCTACTCTGAGCTGCTCTGAGGTGCTCTCTGATAACTCTGACCTTTTCTGTAGTCTGCATCAGCATCTCTGGTCCCAATAGGCTCCTCTCACCGATTTCATCCCAACAAATCGGTGACCTGCACTTCCTCCCATACAGTGCCTCAAAAGGTGCCATCTTTATACTTGCCTGGTAGCTGTTGTTATAAGAAAACTCGGCCAAGTGAAGATGGTCTTCCCATGAACCCCTGAACTCAATCATGCAGGCTCTAAGCATATCTTCGAGGATCTGAATGGTCCTCTCAGATTGTCCGTCTGTCTGAGGATGATAAGCTGTACTGAACTTCAGACGAGTGCCTAGACTTTCTTGGAGACTCTCCCAGAAATGAGATCTAAATCTCGTGTCTCTGTCTGAGACAATACTGACTGGCACTCCATGCAGACGAACTACTTCCTTCATATACTTCTCTGCCAAAACCTCAGTTGTCTGTCCTACCCGGAATGGAATGAAATGGGCTGACTTAGTGAGGCGATCAATGATGACCCACACAGCATTATTACCTTTGGGACTACGAGGTAATGCTGTGACAAAGTCCATCGTGATATGCTCCCACTTCCACTCGGGTATTGGCAAAGGTTGAAGAAGTCCAGCTGATCTCTGATGCTCGATCTTTATCTGCTGGCACACCAAGCACTTAGCCACAAACTGAGCTATCTCTCTCTTCATGGCATTCCACCAAAAGTGTTTCTTCAGGTCCTGGTACATCTTGTTTCCCCCAGGATGTATAGAATATGCCGAACTGTGGGCTTCAGCTAAAATCTTCTGTCTCACTTCCCCCTGGGGAACACAAAGTCTATCTCCAAAGTATAAGGCATCATCAGGACGAATACAGATATCCGTCCTCAATCCAGCCTCTACCTGATCTCTGAATGTCTGAAGTCTGGGATCCTCCTTCTGTGCTTCCTTAATCTCCTCTATCAAAGATGACTGGATCTGTAAGGCCATAAGCTGTCCTGTCCTCTCAGCTCCTCGAACTACCACATCAACCAATCTGATAAAATCCTGAATCAACTCCTTTTGCTGAGTGAACTGAACAAGTACCCTGTTCTCTGGCATTCTGCTCAGGGCATCAGGAACTGTATTGACCTTGCCTGGATGGTATTGCAAGTCAATGTCATAATCAGCCATAAGCTCCAGCCACCGTCTCTGCCTCATGTTCAGCTCTTTCTGAGAAAAGATATACTTGAGGCTCTTGTGATCTGTATATATCAGCACTCTATCTCCCAGAAGATAGTGCCTCCAAATCTTCAAGGCAAAGATCACTGCTGCCAACTCCAAGTCATGAGTTGGGTAATTCCTCTCATGAGGTTTCAACTGCCTGGATGCGTATGCTATAACATGATCATGTTGCATAAGCACACATCCCAGGCCTTTGCCTGAAGCATCACTAAAGATGACCATTCCTCCTCTCCCTGAGGGAGTTCTCAAGATGGGAGCCGAAATGAGCTTCTGTTTCAACTGCTCGAAGGCTGCATCACACTCCTCTGTCCAAATGTACTTTACTCCTTTCCGGGTAAGCTGGGTTAACGGAGCTGCAATCCGAGAGAAATCCTGGACGAAGCGTCTGTAATAGCCAGCTAGTCCAAGAAAACTCTTTATCTCCGTCACCGTCCTCGGAACTGGCCAATCCCTTACTGCCTGGACCTTACTCGGATCAACTGAGATACCTTCTGCTGACACCACATGTCCGAGGAATGCTATACTGTCCAGCCAGAATTCACACTTACTCCTCTTGGCATGAAGCTGTTCCTGCTGAAGTGTCTGCAACACAATTCTTAAGTGTTCTTCATGCTCCCGGTTGTTCTTTGAATAGATCAAGATGTCGTCGATGAAAACAACAACAAACTGATCCAAGAAGGGCGAGAACACTCGGTTCATCAAGTCCATAAACACTGCAGGGGCATTAGTGACTCCGAAAGGCATTACTAGAAACTCATAGTGGCCGTATCGGGTCCTAAATGCCGTCTTCTTCGGTATATCCTCCTTCTTTACCCTCAGCTGATGGTAACCCCTGTAAGTCCAACTTGGAGAATACACGGGCTCCATGAAGCTGATCAAATAAATCATCAATCCTGGGAAGGGGATACCTGTTCTTGATGGTGACTTTGTTCAATTCTCTATAATCGATACAAAGTCTCTTGCTACCATCCTTCTTATTGGCCAATAGTACTGGAGCTCCCCACGGTGAAGTACTTGGCCTGATCAGTCCTTTATCTGAATACTCCTGTAGCTGCTTCTTCAGGATTTCTAACTCCGTCGGTGCCATCCTGTACGGAGCTTTAGATATAGGTGCTGCTCCTGGAATAGTCTCGATGGAGAACTCAATCATCCTGACAGGTGGCAGTCCTGTGATCTCAGCAAACACCTCCGGGAATTCATCCCACACTGGCACCTTCTGCTTCTGAACCTCCGAAGAAATGATCTGCTTTCCCTTAGTGGACTTCACTTCTCCACTAAACTGAAACTCAGGCTGAAGGGGAATTCTAAACTTGATCTTCTTCTCCCTACAATCAATCACAGCGTAGTACTGACTAAGCCAAGTCATGCCTAAGATCACGTCGTACCTTTAGTGTCGAGCACGAGCATATCTATGGCTAAGACCTTGTCACATAGTTCCACTGGACAATCAGTACACACTCTAGATGATAAGACTACCCCATTCCCTGTACTTATCTCCCATTTGTGGTCTAATAATCTAACAGGAATAGAATGTATAGCCACAAATTTATCTGAGATGTAACAATGGGATGCACCAGAGTCGAATAAAGCGAGAACAGGCTTTGAGTGTACTCTGATGTTACCTGTAATCACTTCCTCTGAAGCCTCAGCCTCTGCCTCTGTCAGGTTGTAAGCCTGACCTCTGCCACGCCCGGCTGCTGTCCTACCTCCTCTCTGCACTGGGCGAATCATATGCTGTGGAGGAAGGGGTGCTCTCCTCATCACCGGTCCCTGGCTTCTCTGCTCAAGTGGCCCTGGTACTGCCCGCTGTCCACTCGGTCCTGGTAGTGCCGGCATAGCTTGACCAACCATCCCCGTTCTCCTATGGGGACAAGCCTCCATCGGATGATCTCTTGAACCACATATCAGGCACCACCCATTCGCCCTACGGCAATTTGCTCGAGTGTGCCCAGGTTTCAGACAGAAGTTGCAGATAGGCCCTGGCTGGTAAGGAGCTGGCCTAAAGGGTTGCCTCATCTGTACCTTGGCTGCTCTGAACGGGCCTCCTCTTCCCATTGGCACAAAGGGCCTCTTCATAGCCTGCTGTCTCATCTGATCCCCCTGCGTCTTCTCAAACCCACGCTCGACTTCCCGAGCGATAGAGAGAACATCTGCATAGGTCTTCAGCTGCTGGGGCATCAGGTACATCTGAATCCTCATCTGAAGACCCTGCTGAAACCTGCTCGCTCGCTTCTCTTCATCTGTCACCATATAAGGAGCGAAACGGCTGAGTCTAAGGAAGTCTGCGGCATACTCGTCCACAGACTTGATCCCCTGCTGGAGCCTGATGAATTGCTCCTCCATCTCTTTCTGCGCCGTCGCAGGGAAGAAACGGCGGTAGAAACTCTTGGAGAAGGCGTCCCAAGTAACGGGCTTCTCCAAGCGGGCCTCTTCTGCAAGCCACCAAGTCCGCGCTATGTCTTTCAGTTGGATCTTAGCGACTTCAACTTGGCTCTCCTGCGGGACACGGGCTGCGTTCAGCAGGTCAGTCGTGTCCGTCAACCATTGTTCCGCCTCCAATGGCTTCTCACTCCCCGTGAATATCGCAGGCTGCAATCTCCTGAAATCCGAGACATTCCCCGGCTTCTGTTCCTTCGGGGCTGCTAGCTCTTGCCTAAGGAGCTCGGTCTGCTGCTGCTGATTGTCCATCTGCTGTTGCTGGTTCCCCAGCATAGTCTGAATGATCTGCAGGACCTCAGCATTCTCTCCGCCTACGGGTCCATTCGGGACCTGCCCGACGTTGTTACGACCCGATCGCCTCTCCATATCGAATGCTAACTGGAATTGGAAACAATTGAAAGGAGTTTAGGATACGAAGGAATTGATTAATGAAGGAATCAGGAAGGACTCTATAACTTTGTACATTGTAATTGGCATAAGCAAATTACTAGAATTTGCCACTTATTGTACTTTAGGTTTGAGAGCCTAGGCTCTGATACCAACCTGTAACGCCCCGATCCTGGCGGATACGGACACGTCACTGCGACGTATATACGTAGGTCAGAACTGCCCCCACGTATATACGCTAAGCATAAAAGTACAATACAGAATCAGAGTATAACACAAAGCGTGGTATATTCATATGCCAACTAGAAAGTACAAATACAAAGTTATACAAGTTATGATAACTGTTACACTTTACAAGTGTTTTGTTTTCACAACCAAGTCCAAAAGAATATATACAAAGCTTTACACAAGGTGCTCACGTAAGAAATGGAGACGCGTGAGCCAAAATGAAGAGTACGGCACGAGGGAACTAGAAGAGCTGGTCAGCCTGCTCACTGAAGTATGCCTGATCTTCCGTAGAAGGATCCACTTCGTTCCAGGTCTCGGAATCTGAATATGCAAATCCAAGGAATCAAGACATATAATAATAAACAAGCTGTGGCCAAGTGGCTAAAGGACATGTAAGTAAGATAGAACAATAATAGATATAAAGCATAAAAGACAAGTCCTAATGCAAGAGATCTACAAGTAATACCTTATTATTATTACTTGTCTTACTGTGATATCTAGGTATGTGTTTGAGTGTACATCCCACACACATACATCCATATCCTAGTAATACAAGGTTGTTATTGGAAATAGCGGTTGTATCGACGAACTATGTTTACAGTGGGTCCCGTGCTTGCCCGGACCACGGTCAAGGGTATTCCGCTGCATGGAGACGGAAACAGCCGCGAGGCCTATCCAGGAGGGACTTATGAATGCCCTTTATAATAATGAAGTAAGGAATAAGGGAGCCAGCTCTCCCCTCGGTCCCCTGGAGCCCTCAGGTCAGACCGGAAACATGATTGTACAATATACCTAAAGCCACTGTAAACACGAACACATATCGATATCCGCATGTTTCCCCCCGACCCATGTATAAGTTGGTCCATTTTATGCAAAAAGTCGAGTGTATCATGCTGGTATAAGTGATGGCATGATAAAGTGGGGAGATACGTATCAATTAACAAGTTCTAACATGAAAATACATGATATCAAGTCATGAAGTATAAGTGGTGATGTTCACCAAGTAACATGTCATGTGGTAGCAATTATGAAGCATAAACAAGATTAACATATCACATATGTATCAATGTAAGATCAAAATTTAAAACAGAAAAGGAAACAGAATTCTGGCCCAGGTTTAGCCTATCGGTCGACCTCCGGTCGACTGCCGGTCGACCGGGAATTGTGAAGGCGGTAGGGTGCCGGTCGACTGCCGGTCGACTGGCCAAAGTGCGTGAGCTCCAGAATTGACCGTCGACTGCCGGTCGACTGGGCTTTGCACTGGCGGTCGAGTACCGGTCGACTGCCGGTCGACCGTACCGAATGTGAGCTCCAGGTGAGCTCCAGGTCTCCTAAGCCGGTCGACTGGTTGGTTAACCGGTCGACCGCTAGCCCAAATCTGTGCACGTTTGTGCACATCGGTCGACTGCCCCCATGGGGCCGGTCGACCGGAGTTCTGGAATAAATTATGGTCTGTTCTGAAAAATCAGATTTTTGTAGTGGGTGTTTTGGATAGATAAAAATACGATTTTTATAACATATCGTGACATGATCTATCATCATAAATATACTAGGAAATTACGAGTCTTGGTGAGTAAAATACTCACCTCTAACGGTCGTTAGGAATTTCTACGAGTTCCGGAGGTTCCGAATCAAGTTGGTGATTCTCGGCGATAACCCGGACGATCCCAAATCAACAAGTTGTAGTTGCTTGAGATGGAAGAGAACCTAGGGTTGCTTTAGAGAAGGAGAGGGATTTTGCTAAGTGTGGAATTCTTGAGGAAATGAAGAAAAGGATAAAAATGTAAAGGGTTTTGTTTAAATAGGATTTGAGTTTGTAAAGGAGAAGTAATTAAATAATAGAGAGGGGCTTTTGTGCAAAGTGTGAAATGAGATATTTTCTTGACCAATCAAATGGGGCCAAGTGGATGTGAGGTGTCATCTTTGGCCACTCACAAGTGGCCATGTGGAGATGAGGTGGAGGTCATTAATGAAGGTCATTAATGAGGAAGTGTGTGGAAGTGCAATTTTGGAAAGAAAATGGACTTTTGGAAATTCAAAATCCTTTGGCTTCATGAAGAAGGAAAGGAAAATGGAAAAGGAAAAAGGAAAGAAATTAAATTGAAAGGATATTTTCTCTAACTCAGAAATTATATAATTTAAACCGCGGGTTCCCGGTCAAGGTCGAAAGTACGGAAAACATTTCGGAAAATACCGAAATCGTCCGAATTTCAAGTATCTCGGAACGACTCCTAATTTTCACCAAAAATCTATAATAATATAAGAAGACTTAAAATGAAATCCTTTTTGAGAAATACCTTATAATTTTAATTATAAAAATCCCGGAACCAGTAATTTACCGACTCCGTAAGAATTTTCGTAAAATCGTAATTCTCAGAAAAAGGCTTTAGTTAAGAAAGATGATCCTCATTCAGAAAGTCTAAAGGACTTTCTGGAAATTCCTAACAGTTTGGAAAATAAAATCAGAAAATTGATCAGCGGCGCTGGTCGACACCGGTTTTGAAGAAATTCATTTTAATTCCAGAAAATTCCAGAAAATCACATAAAATCTAATATATTAGGAAATGATATTTGAAATTAAAATTGATTAAATACGGGAAGT